>MJUU01071022.1:121830-152790 GCA_002080025.1 Modiolus philippinarum
ACTGACACGTCATATCTTTCAATGATGCTATGGTGACGGCCATAGAATTTCTTGAGGGATGAAATTAACAAAGGTTGAACAAATCCCTGACTAAGCAGCTTTTGGGACAGTGTTTTTGCTCTGTTCAAAAAATCACTGTACAAACTACAAGCTCGACAGTAACGAATCAACTGTGAAATGTACACTCCATAGGCTGGAGAGGTAGGTATATTGCTGCTAAGAAAGGGAAAGTTCACAATGGGGAAATTAAAATCATCACCCTTGTCATATAGCTTAGATTTCAAAGGTCCATCTTCGTCAATATACAATAAAAGATCTAAGTACGAAGCTGAAGTACGTGTTTCAGTTGTTTCTATAATTTCATGCCCATTTGGATAGATCTGATGTAAGTAATCCTTAAATTTAGGATTATTAAGAGAAAGCACATCGTCTATGTAGCGGAAGCTGAACTTAAAGGACTGGGCTAAATGTTTTTTTTTTCTTTGAATAAGCCCTTGTAAAAACTTGGCCTCGTACGAGTAAAGGAAAAGGTCAGCTAAAAGCGGCGCACAGTTTGTTCCCATAGGAATCCCTATTGTCTGTTGGAAAACACGACCTCCAAATTCGACAAAAATATTGTCGATCAAAAATTCTAACATTTTGATTACGTCAGTCTCGGTGTACTTCTTATTTGAATCGGTGTGGTTCTTAACAAAATATGCCTTGTCTTTCCCTGTAACTAAATAGGTGTATCTGCTTTCTCCATTTTTTGTGCATAAACATTGATGTATTAAATCTGCAATTACTGTTTTCAGTTTATTGTGTGGCAGGGTTGTATAAAGTGTAGAAAAGTCAAAGGTTTAAATGCTATGGCAATGGGTAAGACTGGTTGAGGAAAGCTGTTCAAGGAGATCTTTTGAATTTTTAAGAATCCACATTTGTTACAGTAATTTTTCAGGCCGTCTCTGACTGCGGTCAACAAAGTAGTGAGGAGCTGTGAAAGAGGTTTAGTGGTGCATCTGGAAGACCCGGCAATGAATCTCTGTTTGTATGGATTCTTGTGAAGTTTAGGTATCCAGTAGATGTAAGGGAGTTGATTATTTTCATCATTAGCTTTTATGCCAAATGATGATAACACTGAAGTGTGATTTCTTACAATCTCATCCCTCGATATTGTAGTAGGGTTATAAGTAGGGTTTCCAGATGAACTGTCGATGCCCATCTCCTTCACAAGACAGTCGAGATAGTGTTTCTTACACACAAACAGTATGTTGCTAGAAGCTAAATTTAAATCAGGCGCTTATTTTGTTCAAAAATGCATCACTATTTACCAAACATAAAATTAACGGAACAATATTTGTTAAACGTTTCCTAATCTTAAGATTTTAAATATATACATGTATTTGCATGATATGCATTTAAAACTCTAATTCAGATCACGTAAGTGTTCTAAAATGTTATCTGGCGCCTGAATTAAAATATTGGAAGTCGAAATCGTTTCATTCGCTATTTCCTTTTTTATTCAAAACATTGATCCCAGATATACGTAAAACAATGATATCTGAGTTTAATATTGATGCTTAGAGCTCAAGAACTCCATGTTTTGGTCAAATGCCTTCATTTTAAAACTGAACAAAGTCTCAAGGTTTTTTTAAACTCGAACTTTTGTAAACATACGGTATCAAGCAGTGCAAATATGAGTATATGATTACAAAAACAGGAAAACAGCAAACACCTACAATGGCCAGGAACTACAATCACATGCCACAATTTACAAGCAAACTGCACCAGAAAAACAATAATGAAAACAAGAGACAAACATAAATAACGATAGGAACTCGGGATAGCCGGACTTGGTACCGACACCAGCAAAAGCCAGTGGTAGGGTTAAACCGGTTTATGGGTACCATAACATCATTCAAATATAATAACTCAATAAAGATTTACTACTAACTCCATGACCACAATCTTGAATCATCATGTTACATATCGGCTCTTGCTATCATTCGGGGTTCTTTGTAATCGTCTTCAGTCGTTAATATTGCAAAATATCTTCGCCATTTTTTTTCAATTGGAACCAAACTTGGCATGCGATTTTGCAAGAATAATTTATTTCCAAAATTGTGTCCGACAACACACCAGAAAATATTACTGATGTGACTTTAATTGTATCGTAAGGAAAGATCAGCTAGTACTTATACTTTAATTTGGCAAATCTGTACTTCACTTGAAAAGTTGACGATTGCAGAAAAATATACAATGCTTATTTAAATAATATAAAATTATGGCACTTCTACAATGTACGAGATCAATATGGGGTTTAACGGAGCAATAAAGTAATATTGAACGAGGGTTTACCCCGAGTTCAATATTATCTTTTGCGCTCCGTTAAACCCCATATTGATTGAGTATAGAAGTGCCATAATTGTTTTATTATATTTGATTGACACGGCTGAAGTCACTGATGACAAACAAAAGAGGAGTGGTATATTCTATTGAGGGTGTAAAAGGGGTGTGGCCTGTAAATGTCAATCAAAGTAAGTGTGCAATATGATGATTTATCATGATCAACTGTGCAATATGATGTTTTATTGAGTAGATACATTTCTATACTTTATACATAGAAATAAAAGTACAAATATAATAATTCGATTTATTGGTGGAATGGCAGGAAAGGCGGTAAAATTGTTCCGTTTCTCCCTTGGATTTTTGTTGTTGTAACAAACAACAATTAATCCAATTCGTTGCGTGCAGAAATCCCTCGGTGGTTCTTGAGAATTAAAATGAAATAGATATTAGGGTAATTATATGCAAATTATTATATATCATGATCTTTTGAAGTCAACTGGAATACCAGCTAGTTTAGGAGGGCTTGCAGCCATAAAAGCACAGAGACATCTTGCTGAACATAACCAGCATTTGAATTCTATCTATTATTACCTTTTTTTCGAGTCATATACATTAGTTTTGATTGCAGTGGGTTTGGAGTGTCCTATTATTTACCATAGTCTTCCTCCATTCAGCTGCACACGTTGATCTCATATCTATCAAACTTCATGAAATTAACCAACCAAGTTCCATCTACGTATCATTCCAGTTTTACAGATGAGATATTATAAGGACTGAAAGCATGATAAAACACGATTTTATTTCAATGATGCTTACTTTTTCTATTTCGGCAATCAGTTTCCGCTGCTGGCTGCAAGAAAATAACCAGAAAACAAAAATAACGATGCTTGCAAGCCATAAATATCTATACCTGGTCTGACACTCATTTTGAAAAAATTGTGCACTAATTTTTGAGTCAAAGCGATCACCCAGTCTGCGGTATATGTTGGTGAGACTTGCCGCAGACTGGGTGATCGCTTTGCTGAGCATCTTCGATCCGTAACAGCTCACAAAGACACACCCGTCGGTAACCATTTCAGGTTTCGCCAACATTCCATGGAAGACATGAGCGTGACAGTCCTTAATCAGGTTTACAGTTCACGACAACAGCGACAACAGTTAGAACAACAGATTATATTCACTCTGGGTACCCAAAACCCCAAAGGTATAAATATAAAAACTAGTGTTTAATGTACTATCCTTGGACTGGTATCTTCAATTTTATTTATTTGCACATTTTATTTGTTATTTCAATACTTTTTCGATAGTTATTTTCTTTTAATTAATTTCTGTTTCGTGTTGAGGGCTTAATTTCCCCCCCTACCTATTTGGGTGGGGGGGGGGGGGNGGGGGGGGTTCTTCAACTATTGGGCTCCACTGTCTAAACAATGAACGTCAAATTTATTTTACCTATAAACAATTACTCTAAACTATAAACATCAAATTTATTTTTGTGACGTAATATTTCATTTCTCGGACATTTTTGTTGTCTTTTCACGGCCCATTGAAGACATTAATGTCGATGATCTTGGCCAATCCCTACCTCTGTGTGCTTGTTTTTTAATCTTTTATGTTTTGATATGTGTATATATTTTTTGTTTTACCTTTTATCGCAGTTCGACAAGAATATTAACTCGTTTGTTTGTAGATATTTATGGCTTTCAAGCATCGATATGAAATCGATTCGTCACTTGGTCATAAAAGGGCACATTTATCACAGACATTTTCAGCTGCCGTTGCTATATTCATATATGTCGTTTCAAAAGATGGAAATTCAAACTGGCAAATTTCAAAGCTTGCAAAGCTATATAACAACTTCATCCAAATAAATCTATTAACAAAAACAGTAGTTACTGTCTGAGGCGACATAACATTGGCTTCATTCAATCATATCAAAAAGGGATACCGAAACGAAACATAGATTAAGATCGCCATTTCCATGAAGCGTCTATTTCAAAGTTAAAATTTGTCCCTGCGACAGGAAAGCAAATGAAAAAGATTAACTTGCTAACCCAACAAACACCGAGTATAATACCTGTTACCTGTTACCTATGGCGTTGTTCCCTCCTATTGCAGGAGCACCGCTATTTCTCTTCGAAAATGGCGTAATAATATAAACTAATTATTGCACTCAAACATGTCAATATTTACATCGTTCCTCCACCGGAAGTATTGACATTTTGGACTTATTTACAATGTTCATAATCTTTTATCCATCACTATCTCTGGACTCCTGCCCCCTACTAAAGTTCTATCACATATATCTTCTAAGACAATAGTTTTAAACGTCTTTGTATGAGATTATAACACAGTCCTCTTGTAATGGTTTCAATTCTGTTAATTTCTTCCTCATTTAAAATATGAAAGGAGGTACAGTCGATAATACGTTTCGCAAGGGTAGCTTCATCAGAGAAGAAACTGTCAAGAACGGATTGTGAGAACTTTCTAATATCCTTTAAATATGTTTTCAATTCGGTAATGTATTTATCTCGAACTATATTCAGAGTCCCGCACGAAACTAAAAAGTGTATGATGTCTTCTGGTTCTCGAGAACAGAGTTTACACATTGGTTCGATATGTGATTTTGAGAATTTTGACCTATGACTTTGTAACAGAAAAGTTCCAACAGCAATTTTTACTTTCATAGAGGCCATAGTAATTGCGAACGGTTGTGTAGCGCAACTTGTCCAGATATTGTGAGGTTTGCCGGAAACAGTGTCACCAACGTTTAAGAATTTAAATGTAGATTTAACTTCAGCATCTTTTTGGAGATTTGTGATGTGGTAATTATCAACTGTTTTATTGACAAGAGCTTTCCAGGCCTCCTTAGTAGGTGGGTTACTTATAAGATCGTGCGGACAAGGAAGTTCATATTTTTGTGCTATATCAGTCACTTTCGCAAACCAGCTTTCTCGACTTTCACTTTTCATGGCTAATTGTCTAAATGCTATTTCCTTCTCGACGGAATCATCGTTGCGGATAATATTGCCAAAAATTTAGTATCTTTTTATCGATTTCTCCTGAAATATGTATTCCTCATAGTAATAAAAGAGAAGCAGAATTTGCAGTTCTAGGAGGAAGATGCTGTATTTGCTTCAGTAGCTTGAGATAAAATGAATCAAGGTTTTTAATATGTGAGGTTGACAAATTGATAACATCAAGTCCATAGAGAAGACGAGGTAAAACGTAAATTATAATGAGATGAGCTGTAGGATTAATCCCGTTTAGGCCATGAAAGCCTGCACCCATAAGTGTATAAACCGTACGTCTAGCTGTTATAATACGTTCTCCCGCTACTTCCTAGTTTCCAGTTTTAGAAATAGTATCTCTAGTTATCCCAAGGTGTACAGACGAATCTGAGACGTTGATATTTTGGTTATTTACTGTGCATTTCTTGTCATTAAAAACTAGAACTGTTGATTTCTGTTCGCTTATATGGTATCTTAGTTTATTTGCATAAGCGGTTTGCACATCTAGCATTGTCTGAAGTTCAAATGGATTGTCAGCAATAAGAGTCACATTATCGGCTACAGTTGGAGAGCCGCAATAAATGGATGCAATATAAGCTCCAAGTTGATTCTTCTCAAATGTTTGAAGTAAGTTGTTTATGAATATTTTATAAGCGGTCGGTGACCAGACACCACCCTGACGCACACCCTGTTGTTCCTGTATTGGACGAGATAGAGAACCATTCAAATTAATTTTAGATGTAACATTGGTGTACCATTCTTGAAAGAAAAGCCAGTTGTTTCCCTTAAATCCGAAGTTAAACATTTGTCTGAGGAGGCCACTATGCCAGAGGATATCGAAAGCTTTTCTAGCGTCCATTAGAGCAACATATAATGGAGACTTGGATCTCTGCTTCGGTTAGGAGTTCAGTTAATATTAGCGCAGCAATGAGTGGCATTTGACCTTTGGTGAATCCTTTTTGTAGTTTACATTGTTGGTTTTTAACTCGATTTTCATTATGTTGGAGGTGAAGTTTATCAATTATCTTGCCTATAGAGTTTGTAACTACAATTTTACGGTCTGAATTAGGATCAGACTTGGGTTTTCCGTTTTTCAGAATTGGATAAGCAATTCCACTTTTTAGAAAATTTGGAATGTCCACATTTTGGAAAATATAGTTGACAATATCAGTTATCATAGATATCAGTTTATCTCCAGCATATTTTATATGTTCGGCGGAAATTGATTCTTCATCTGGTGATTTCTTGTTCTTAAAGGACATAATGGTTTTTCGAACTTCGTTGGATGAAAACAACGGTATGGAGTCTGAAGAACTTTCGATAGCATGTTCGTGAATGTTTGTAATGTCTCTATTTGTGTTATCAAACTGTTTTTGATCAAAGAAATCTGATTGTAGTGGAGTAGCTAATTGTTCAAAATATCCTACCCAGCCTTCCTTAATTTGTTCTTTTTAAGTTAAAACTTTATCATTAAAAATCAATTAAGTAATCTTAGAGTCATTAATATTTCTTTGTTGTCTCACTAGTTTGAAAAATTCGTTGTCGTTGTTTTTATGTAGTTCCATATTTTTTTCGAACCTGTTGTTTCGGTTATTGGCTCCTATTTTTCGTTGTTGTGATCTTAGTTCTCTTTTGCTTTTTATTTTTTTTCTGAATAAAGTTCATTCTCTTGTTCAGATGGTTTGCCTGCATCTCTCCATTGAATATGGGCGAGTTTACTTTTTCTAACGGCTTCGGCAATTTCAGGCGTCCCTGGCGTTTTTTTTCCGTTTTCTCTTCTTAGGTTTAATTCTACTTTTTGTTGGGTTGAGATTGCCTGCTGCCTCCGATAATATATCACAGATACTGGTTATAGTTTCTCCAATGTTGTTATTGGTTAAAAAGTTCGGTTCGTACAGATTTCAGAGCTAGCTATGCCTTGTTCGACTTTTTCCTGATATTCGAGCTGGTCAATTTTATCCCAAAGAATTCTAGGTTTAGGCTCCCCTTAAGGTCGTTGTCTCTTTGACACATTCCCCGTTTCCCTTCTTTTTCTTATTTATCACTTTAAGTTGTGTTTGTTCTATACAGTTTTTAAATTCACATGGTAATTTTATTAATATTGGATTGTGAGTTGACGAGTTCAGTGGTTCTCTATCGAAGATGATATAAGTATCGATAAGTTTTTCAGATTGTAGAAAATAATCAATTTGGGACACATCTTTTTTATTATAATGATTAAAGGTAAAAGAGGATCCACATTCTTCAGGTATTGATAGATTATGCTCTTTGATAAACGATTTAAAAAGTTTGTCTTGTGATGATGATCTATTCATTGCGGCATTCATGTCTCCTCCAATGACTATTCTAGTTGTGTCACGGTATTTCAACACGATTTCTGAAAGCTCGTCTAATATCTGTTGATAATCATCGGGTGTGTGATTTCCTCTGCAAGGCAGATAACAACCTAAAAATACTATTGGCGAGACGCAATTGAATTTTATTCCAATGATACGATTGCCTCCATCAGGCAGTAGTTCTACAAGTTGCTCATATTGTTTTTTGACACATATTGCCACTCCAGCATGGCCTCTTCTTCTTTCGGTGGGATCGGGGAGAAATTCTTCATCGAAACATTTCGTGAAACAAATGAAATTATCTAATGTCTCTTGCAGTTTATGATTTTCATATTTGTGTAACCAAGTTTCTTGGAGCATGATGATATCAGATCTATTTGATAGGGTTTCAAGATACAATTTGTTACTGGTAAGTCCTTCAATATTAAAGGTAATTACAGAGAGATTGCCGTGGGTCTTTGATGTTTACTCTGTTGCTCAGATGCTAGATATTTCGGTGGTGATTCGGTGTCGCCAGACTTGTTGGCTGATTGCACAGAGGTGTTTTCCAGGTAGCTGTTGTTTGTAGAGATTGAAGCGGCGTCACATGTACAGGGTTGTTGGTTCTGTACGAGAAGTTCGTGCTGTTTAGATTCGGTGGAGGGCTCACATATTTCGGTTGTGTGTAATCCATTGTCAGTTGTACAGGATTGTTGCTTCTGTTCATAGAGATTTTGCTGTCGTAATTCGAGTGAGGACTCGCATGTTTCAGTTGAGTGTGACTCTTGTCGTTCTTCCTTCGGACCTTTGGCGGAGAGGGTTTGTCTAAATAAATTGTCCGGGCTGGTTGTCATAATTTAAGCCCAAGGAATGTTCATCATCTAGAATCACTGTTTTGTTACCATAATTTTTTTCGTTTTGATTTACATGCTGGATATCATGTTGCTGGCTATAGCTGTTTGGTCTACGACGACGTCTCTTAGTTCTAGAATTATTTTGCGATTTATGTTGAGTAATAGGAGCTGATGTGTTAGATTTCAGTATTAATAAATCGGTATTGTTCTTGTGTACATCTAATTCTACTTGACGAAGTTTTTGTTCCAAGAACCAAATCTTCATTTCGTTGATCTCTGATGAGGCAGAATTTTGCGAGTTGTAGTTGGTTGAGTTGTTGTTGAAATTTTATTTACTTTCTAGTTGATCAATCCGTTGATTTGCTATTAGCAAAGACTGTTGCAAATCTCTATTTTTCTCTTCTAGAGTGATGGAGTATGCTCGATTTGAAGATAGTTGTTTTTTCAGTTGTACAATTTCATCTTCATATTTAAGTATCTTATTGTCTTAAGTACGTATCATCCTTTTTGCTCAAGAATTGATTTTAAATATCGAACCTCACCATCGTTCAGAGGGTTGAAAGATGTGAATTTGTTGTCTGTCGAACGGCTTGCATTCGGGGTGGGCTGGTGAAATCGCCTCTTTGAACTCTAGGTGTAATGGGTTGTACGCCAGAGCCATCAGATCTTGCTATTGTTTTTATAGTTGTTGAGTCTTGTGACTGCTGTAATGATTTACGCACATTGCACTGTTGTAGAGGTGCAGTACCATGAGAGCTATCATAGGAGGTTGTTAAAGTCTGAGCGGCTTGTTTGCCCTTTCTAGCTTTCACTTGTAAAGTACATGATTTACAGTGATAAGATTTCAGTTCAGGTATTGTTCAATTTCTGCTTTTGTTAGACCATTTGTTACATATGTCGCAACCGACTGATGTTTGATTGTCGTCACACGGGAGAGTACAAATTGGACAGAGTGGATAGTTTCTAACCTCGTTACTACGAGTTAAAACACCATTTTGATCACAAGTAATCGGTGCTAATCGTAGATCGTGCGCAGTGATATTTGAGGCTTTATGTATAGACTTTTTCTTCGAGCTGTTCGTTTGCTGAGAATCTATTATGTCTGCTTGATTTTGTTGTAGATATTTTTCACAGCATGCTCTAATTGTTTTGTTTATCTCAGAGAAAACCGAGTTTCGATCTAGGAGAGTCAGAATATCACAAAGAAAGTCGTCTATAAAGGCGGCTATATGCTCTTGATTTCCATTCATGAGTAGTTTGCATCTGGAGTTATAAAAGTTCATGACGAAAAGTTTGGTGTCATTCCGAAATACGGTGTAACATTCGGATACTAGGATACTATGGCCTCTTGCTCTTCTTCGGTATCTTTGGCTTTTAAGGTAAGCTTTTTACTGTTCAAGTAATTTAGTGTCACAGACTTAAATTCAAAATAAGCGGCGGAAGAGAAAATGATGACAAAGTTCCCACTTGTTACCTTTATTTGCACATTGGCTGATCTCTCTGAAGCCCCGATCTGTTTTTTCATAGCTTTGTTTTTGTCCAATTTGTAGTTGACCTTATGTACATCTTTCGTGTTTGCGGTTGTGCTTTGTGTGGATTTGCGGGATTTGCTCTGGACTAATGTTCTGCTCGCTGTTTTCAACCTACCACTGCGCCTTACGATATCCATAGTTGCCAGAGATGAAACAGATTAAAGTTCTAAAAGCAAACAGGCAATGTCATAAAAGATAAAAATGTCTCATAACGCAATTTTAAAACTTTCAGAATAGTAAAATGGTATGTACGTACTCGAGATGTTAAAAAGTCAAGGTAGGTGGTCTTTAAAATCTAGACAGATGATGGATATAAAAAAAAGTCAATGGTCGCTATAAAATGGTAAAATATTTGCAGCTAAAAACAGTAACGCTTAAAACCATAAAAAGTCTAAAAGGTCACTGGTGCAGACATTTTTCCAAGATGGCGGCTCTACTGCATAAGCGAAAAAAAAATCAGTTAAATAGCGACTAATTCGACATAGGGGCAGCAGCGGACGCTACGAAGGGTGTTCGCCAGCTAAAAGGTATGTTATCATGTATAACTTCAAAGTTTTTGAGTGCAATGACATGTTAAAACAATAAAACATCAGGCAGAATTCTTCTGGTGCATCTTCGCCATTTTCAACCGGAAACGTTTAATCAACCATTCCTATTGCAACATGCCCAACATTTTAAAATTCTAAATATACATTGAAGATTTTAAAATATTCATGCAGTTTGTTGTTATCAAACTCTATATCATCAGATCTATGAAACAAACATTAGTTTAATGTAGACATTAAAATGCCAACCTGTCGTGAACAAATACAAATATATGGTTACTATTAAGAATTCTTAAGATATTGTCAATTTTTAAATAGTAAAAGAGTTTGCCGATCATTTTTTTTTCACTTTTATATAATTTTAATATTTAAGAACATGTATAATATTTATTAGTTTTCATGTTATGCTTGAGGAATGTTAATGGTGGATGTTTATTATTTAGACTAATCACTTTGCACTGTAGGTTGATGTTCCTTACTGACGAATTTTGAATACTATTTTATATGCTATGAATTTGATTAGTGATAAGTATGAATACTCAACAACCTAATGGTATCGTCAATCACGTAACGGTCAAAACTTTCTATTTCCATTTTAGCAATTTTACTATTTTTTCATGGAAATTGAAATGGCCAACAAGTTAACCTTAGTTCTGCGACGTTCTACTAAGTATTTTTCTTGGAAACTTGCTTTTTCTCCACTAATACATCAGAACAGTCACCTCTACTCGGGTAGTTTTGCTGGAAGTAAGCATCAGAGGCAATAGAGAAGTAACTGAAATTTTTAGGTCTTAATGATTTTTGTATAAAAATGAAATGAATAGTATGTCCTTGTTGCAAAAATAAAAAAATGTACATTTTTTAAAAACATCTAGGACCCCAAAAATGCCTCCGATATCAAATCAATGAATTGCTTTATTACTATATTTTAGCCGAGTTGCAACGAAGTTGAACTAAGCTATTGGTTTGGTGTTGAAGTCGAACATTGGTTTGCGGATGATAACTCAAAAAATTACATCCAACTGAAATGAAACTTTGATATATTGTTGGGTAAATGTACCAGGAGGGGAGGAACCATATAAATTTTGGAGAAATTAGGTCAAGGGTTAGGGTAGAGTGAACTGAAAAAGACTGAAAATTTCTAAAAAGTTTGGATTCTGGCGGATAACTAAAAATTTTAACATCAAATTGAAACAAAACTTGTATTTATTGTTGAGTATCAGGTGAAGAGGAACCCAATAGATTTTGGAGAAAATAAATCAAAGGTCAAATAAACTGAAAATAGATTGAAAATAGCAGAAAAAATGGTTTGTGGATGATAACTGGAAAAATTTGAATCCAATTGACATGAAACTTGGATATGTAACAGGCAATTTCATAATTCAGGCATTTTGTAGAATTACTATAATATTTAGGCAATTTGTATAACGCCTAGCCGTTTTAGGTATTTTATGAAATGACAAAATTTCCTAGGCACTTTACAAAATGCCTGAAAAAAATCATCGGGCTTTATACAAAATGCCTGTAAATATAAATTTGACTTTCCAAAATATTTATTGTATTCAATATTTTATTTATAAATAATTTGAAGACAAAGTTGTAGGACAGAGATAACTTGAAATATATCTTCATATTTGTTTTTTTGTTTTGTTTGTTTTATTTCTGTTTTGTTTTTTGTTTTGTTTTTGGTTTGTTTGTTTTTTTTTTGCATTGTCATGACATCAAATTTCACAATGCTAGAACGTTTGACACACCTTTAATAGTGTAATGAATTAATTTAATGTAAGGTTTATCCAATTAAACATGTCTGAGCAGAAACACCTTAGTCATATTTTTTAAACCACCCCAAGATGAAATGGCAGATGCGAGTCATTCAGAATAAAATTAATATAAGAAAGATAACAGGAAACACCTACAATGGCCGTAAACCACAATCACATGCCACAATCCACCAGGGAACCGCACGAGAAAAACAATAAAATGACAAACTCTGGCCAAGTTCAATTTGTGGCTCAGAGGTCCATCAGTACAGCATCTATACCCATAGAATCTTTGAAATGTTGCAAATTCTTCATTTCAAATTTATTTGTTGTGAACAAAATTGCAAACAATTTTCAGACTTGGTTAGTAGGTTGTGTAACTCAAAACTGAGGACAAGCTTAATTTCGGGTTCAGAGGTTCCAATTGTTTCTGCAGCTAACCTCATGGAAACATTGGAGAAGTTTGTAATTATGTCCCTTGCAAGTTTTGCCGAAAAAAAAATAAATAAAAGTAACAGTAGTCCTGATTAGTCTCTATTTCACCAGTTTTGTTTTTGTTTTCGCAATGGTATTTATTTGCCTTTTCTTCATTTAAATAACTGACTGGTATTTTTTTGTTCTGTTGTACTTATGATTTCTTCTTGTACCATGAACAAGAGACAACTGAGATAATTACATTGATTGTGTTTTTGTTGGACTTGTATAAAAAAAAATCCAGAATGACATCAAGTAATGTTCTTAGGGTTTTTGTCGATAAATGCAGATACTAAGAAATTGCTTGAAGAGTTCAGTCAATGACTTAAAATATAGCAAAAAACCCAGTAATTTTGTAAAATTTAGGCTTAGGCATTATATAAAATGACCAAACACTTAAGGCATCTTATAAAATGACTGAAATTTTAGTCATTTTACAAAATGCCTAATTTCAGAAAATGCCTGTAACAGATTTATTGTAGGGTACATCTGCCAGGAAAGGAACCTTGTTGATTTGGGAAAAATAGATAAAATGTCAGGGTTAAAGGGAACGAAAATAGACTGAATAGACTGCATATTTCAGAAAAGGTTGATTCCGGATAATAACTCAAAAAGTCAACATCCAATTGAAATGAAACTTGTATTTATTGTTGGGTATTATTTGAGGTGGAACCCAATTGACTTTGAAGAGAGTATGTCAGAGGTCAACGTCAAATTAAACTAAAATAGATTAAAAATTTGAGAAAAAATTGGTTTCTGGATGATAGCTGGTAAAGTACAGGTATCCAGTTGAAATAAAACCTGGATATATTGTAATTTACTATGAGGGGTGAACCCATCTGATTTTGGAGAAGTGATGTCAAAGGTCATGGTCAAAGTGATCAAAAACACATGTAGATTGAATTTAATAAAATTGGTTTCTGGACGATAACTCGAAAAGGTTTCATCCATTTGAAATAAAACTTGGATAAAAGAGAACCCATTTGATTTTGAAGAATGATTGATTGATTGATTGATTGAATATTGTTTAACGTCTACTCAGCAATATTTCAGCTATATCAAGACGAGAACAAATTTGTTAATAAATAATCACTTTGGGGTATGGAAAGGGCCATGGGACGGGAAATTCTGACTGCCACTGGAAAAGTAGGGTGAAATCGTCAAGGGCGGGGAATTTAGCCTTGTAGCCGATCACCTACGGACCACCCCAAAAAGAGCTTGCTACAAGGGTTCTTTAACGTGCAGGAAGCGTGGAATTTCTTCCAACACGTGGACCTGAGTTTACATCCCATCCGAAAGATGGGTTGTGTATTTATTAATCCCGCACAACCACGGAATGGGTCCTATTTCTATATCCCGGGACCCTCGGGGTCAGCCTCCGTTTATGAGGGGTAACACCCCGCAAGCCGGAGATATTTTGAAGAATGAGGATCAAAGTCCAAGGTCACCATGATAAAAAATATATGAAAAATTAAGGAAAAATTTGGTATCCTGAAGATAACTCAAAATTCAAATGGATTGATTGATTGATTGAATATTGTTTAACGTCTACTCAGCAATATTTCAGCTATATCAAGACGAGAACAAGTTTGTTGATAAATAATCACTTTGGGGTATGGAAAGGGCCATGGAACGGGAAATTCTGACTGCCACTGGAAAAGTAGGGTGAACTCGTCAAGGGCGGGGAATTTAGCCTTGTAGCCGATCACCTACGGACCACCCCAAAAAGAGCTTCCTACAAGGGTTCTTTAACGTGCAGGAAGCGTGGCATTTCTTCCAACACGTGGACCTGAGTTTACATCCCATCCGAAAGATGGGTTGTGTATTTATTAATCCCGCACAACCACGGAATGGGTCCTATTTCTATATCCCGGGACCCTCGGGGTCAGCCTCCGTTTAGGAGGGGTCACACCCCGCAAGCCGGAGATACTAGGTCCTATTTCTATATCCCGGGGTTCCCTCGGGGTCCTCTGTTAGGATGGCTCATACTCCAAGCTCAGAGGATGCTGCGGGCCTATTCTTCAGCCGGGACCGCGCACGGCGGAAATTCAAATGGAAGTTTGATTTATTGTTTAGTGCAAGAAACAGAAGAACGGTATATGTTTTGAAGAAAGTAGGTGAAAGTTCAAGGTTATTGTGACTGAAAATAGATTGAAAGTTTCAAATTTTGGTTTCTGGATGATAGCTCAAAAATTTAACATCTGATAGTGATTCACAAAATTTTTTGCGTTTTCTTAACTGCAAGATATTTTAAAATGTAATAAAAGGGATAACAGAAAACATCTACAATCTGAAAATTACAATAATTACAAAAACCTGTATAGGTTGAAGTTGTAATCAGTTCAGAGTGAGTAGAGGTTTCAGTTATTTATATATGTATTTATATATGTAATCAGTTCAGAGTGAGTAGAGGTTTCAGTTATTTATATATTGAAACAGGAATTTTAACCTTTTTGAATTCTTAGAATTTTGAATAATAGATTGAAATGGAAGTAGATAGAAAAATTATTGAAATATTTGATTTCTAGAGATTCCACATTATCTTAGCCACATTATATATGAAGTTGCTACTCGGCTTGTGCATCCTTGCGCAATTTAGTTTTCATTTTACATGTTCTTCAGTTTTGTTGATTCCAAGATAAAACGTATCAATCATTTTAGAACATTTCTAGAGCAAACTATTAAATAAATATGGTATTACATTCTAAAGAATGTTTCTAGAGAAATTGAACTACGTTTAGTGAACAAGCCGTGCAACAAAGGGCTATTAAACATGCAGCATGCACATTATATAGATCTTATGTGGATTATCAGGTGTAACCGTGGATTCGCCAAAGGTTGTACTAAATTGTAACAGCCTCAGAGATATTTTTTTTACAAAGAAGACAAATTATTTTTCTAAAAAAACCTTAGATACTTTTGAAAGTGAGTGGCTTTGACCAATGAAAACAATATATCAATTCATGCCTTATTATTGTTCGTATCATTTATTTCATTCAAATTCAAATGCCAGTCCTTGATTTTCGTTTGACTTGTTAACAGTTCTTGCATTTCATTCATTTTGTACAAATTACCGTCAATTTTGAGTGGTAATTCGCATTTTACATTTAATTATTGATATAAAGCTTTACAAAAAAATGTATATTCTCAGTTACATATGCATATTTGAAACTATTTTGACATTCTGAATGATAACAAGCACGTTTTCTCTAGAATTCAAGTAGTGTCAGCTTGTTTGACTGTGACAGAACAATGATTAAAGACTTCAAAATGTATCTGATTTGGGTAATTATGAATGACCATTCTTATCTCAATTTATTAATGACTTTTTTCGGATTGTCGGTTCAAAAATCTTCTGTTACTTTAACCATTGAACGTTGGTCTCTATTTGAACAGCAAAGTGTCCATTGTTCGACCTCAATATTATAAAGACATCAATCAAAATATTCACTTCTTCGATGATTTATGACTTATGGAAACAATAAGTTTTCTTTATAACTGTAATATTTAGAAATGAATGACCACCTTTCTATGCAAAAAAGATATCAATCACTTAATGGAAATTTGAATGCCAGCAATACAGAAGAACTGAGTATAAATCTGTAAGTATTTGTCAAATGTCACTGATAAAAGGTTTAATATTATTAAAAAATTATTGATTCATTTTTGCATTTTTTTTTTATGAAATCCAAATTTAATAAGCCAGTTATAACACAAAGCATGGAAATAAAATTAAATAACCGAAAAAAGTTTTTTCGTGTGCATACTTTGGACAAACACTTTAAATAATCGCAAAATGTTTTTTCGTATGCATACTTTTGACAAACAATTTTTAATTTGACGTTTTAGTCAATCTTTTCAAATTCTTAGATACCTAACGCTTCGAATTTTCAATTAGCCAGGCAATCTCAGACTCTTTCCAAAACCAATATGATTCCAATATGGCATGACCCGTTTTGGTTTACGACTACACGACATGGTCCTTTTGATATGAGCTACAGCCCAGTTTTTGGATAAAATAAGATATATTGAAAACTTAACTATCACTATATTTTTATGACATTTTAACATATTTTTATTCAATATTTCCTTTCAATAATTTCCCTTAGCTGTCAAAGATAATTTTTAGGGGTCCCGGTATATAAAAACACTCAGTCCTTCACTCGCATATGAAAACAAATACATGCACTTAACAAAAGAGTTTTAAATTGGCATATGACAAAGTGGCAGATGACATGTGTATGGAATAATAATGTATTACGAATTCACAAAACCTGTCATCACTAGAATATGAATCATTATAGTATCAAAGATGACAGTATTAACACATATTTAGTCATAAACAACCCAAAGTATGGTGAATGATTTTACTTTGAAATGAATATCAAATATTCAACAGAAACATTGCAAGTCTGGTATTATAAATGAGAAAAACAAACTTAGAATTACAAGTTTCCTCCTGAATATTATTGTAAAATAGTTTTCTGTTTCTAATAGTTTATTTTTGTGTTAACCAAACAACAAAAAGATACAGAAATAATGCAAGTTGCAGCAAAAGATAGAACCTTGCTTACCATGTACTGGGTTTCCAAGCTTCACAAAAATCCATTCAAACAACATTTTATTTTGGTATCTACTCTATGTTCTACTCCATTTAAAAATGCACTTACTTCCATAAAGGAGTTGTTAAAAACTGTTACAATATTAATCAAAATTTGGTGTAAAACTCTTTAAGAGTGTGAAAAATTTATTTCAAATTTTTGATAAACTACAATTGATTTAAAGACCAATCTCATCCATCTCATAATTTGATTAAAATCCAAACTTATTTAATGGTCTTTTAAATATTCTGATCTGCAGTATACTTGCTCTAACTTTGAAAACCGATTTTATTTGAAAAATTAAAAAATTGTTTAAAACTATAAGGAGAATCATCATCATGCAAAGCTCTGTCCTCAGCTTGTTTTTGCTTTCAATTTAGATTCTTTTGATTATTTATTCTATGCCAGCCTTATTCATCTTTCGATCGCTGGTTTTCCAAAAATTTGATTTTATCTGCACTGAGGAGATACAAAATGTACAAGTTGCAGAAATGGCCAGAAGTGAATTTACTTCAACTTTGGTATTTTTTGCTTTCTAAGAAACAGCAAGGACGCTTCTGTTACATTTGTACCTATACTAAGCATTATGACTAGACATGCAATGATATAAATTAAGCACTCAAATCTTTTGCTGGGCAACAGTTTTTTTTTTGTTATGGCAATACTATTTATATACAGGTCATTTATATTGCTATTGTACAAATTGTGCACCTTTCATTACAGATCTTTTTCTGTTCTGTTACGAACTAGACTTCATAAAAAAACTTCAAACCGAAATCATACAAAACAGTGATTAATATAAATTATTTCTGTTTGCAATGATGAAAACAGGTATATTGACGATATGCTTACTATTGACAATTCCCAGTCGTTAGATTATGCAGACATCATTTACTAACAACATCTGAATTTCAGTAAAGCTAAAAATGATTCCAAATACTGCCATCTCCTGGATTTAACTATCATTATTTACTTTGGTTTAATACAAACTAAAATATATGATAAAAGGGATGACTTTCATTTAATTATTTCTAATATCCCTTTTCTTGACGGTCACATTCTTCTAGCTCAAACCTAGAATATATTTAGCAACTGGTTCGATTCGATTTGTTCTAATCTTGGCAAATTAAAAGAACGTAACCTTACCTCACAGCCAATGTTTGATAGCTGGGTTACAGATTTTCATTAATTGTTGAATACATTTAGGAAGTTTTAAAATAGATGTGAACATCTAAATATGGCGTTACCCACAAACACAAAAGTAGGGGCAATTCTAATCCTCCTTTTTACTGAAATATTGTTATATAAATGCAAGAAAATAATTAAAAGTCAAGAAAAACTGGAACGCAACTTACACTCGTACGAAATGAGGGATATCGACAAGATATCCTGTTTACAATCGTTAAATTAGCTTTTAGATCTAGTTATCTGAAACGTTTACACACATTCTGACCTCTCACTGATACTACCGGTGTCTACTGAAATATATGATGATTATTGACCAAAGCCTTCGGGAAGTTTTGAGTTTGATTTTACTTCCGTGGTGAGTGTGTTCACCAGCAGACAAGGCTCTTTTCGCTAGCTGGAAGATTGGCGACGAGCACCCATTGACTCATCTTTCAAAATCACGTATTGTTGTTATTTTCTCTACTTTCAAATTTGAGTTGTTTACGTATGGAGTAAAATATCAGTTGATGAACTTTTAGAAAAATGCCACTTTAAAAGAAAGTTTGCAGATAAAGAATTTTAACGTTTATCTTTGTCAGGGTTGACTACTGTGTAAGATATACTGTCCAAGTTAAAAAATAAAACCGGTTTTGCTGTCACGTTGACAGCTTTCCTCTTGTTGATATTATTTCATCTAACGGCTGGGGAAATATGTCCAACCTCTCAGTCGGTATCTTTTGGCAAATACAACTCAACAAAATGATATATTTCTATATTATACAATATTTGGCTGTAACGTTTAAGCAATTCTATGCAAAGAAAACAAACTGAAAAAAAGCAAAGTCAAAACAGTTGTATACATGATAATTGATTAACTTGATATTGGAGTTATAAAAAAGAATTACATTTGAAATTGCCCAAGCTATCTTGTAAACATGTCAATTATCGAAAATCAACAACTAATGAAGTTGTTACATAGAAATCTATCGACATATAAGATCAAGATTCTATAGCTTTACAGTCATTGTAATATACTCGTACTGATAACATTTCTCATTACAACGGAAAAAACACTTCCTTTTCTTTAATATTCTCAAATGAAATTATTCTGAAGAACATTTTAGGATTGGGGTCTTCATTCTTTTTTCTCTCTTGAAGTGATTGCATTCTCATTTAATTAGAGTTTGATGATTGTTTTGTTTAGTGTTTTCAATTTCCCTTTGATAGAAGTTCCAAGGACATTCGATCCAACTTTTAATCAATAACTATTCTATTAAGTTCGTATAAGTAACACCGAACATCATTTTTGAATAGCAGCAGACATTAAAAAAAACATTCAAGCTAAAAACTACAATTCTTATTCAATGTATCTCCGCATCTCGGAGTCATTATGTATTTTCTCCCAGTACCTTATTGTCGCCTCACTATTCAAAGTAAAAATAAACAAATAATAGCCTGGGTCATGTGACCTCAAGGTATGGGTCATGTGACACCCATGCATATAATGCCAATCCGTGCAACTTGCCCTTCAATTTTTCACAGTGCCTGTTTGAGTCGCCATGGGGTCTAAGAAAGACACCCCAGACACTAAATCTGTTAAGCAAAAAGGTGAGAAGACCGACAAAGTTAAAAAGTCGGAGGAAAGTAACCTTGTCGATGTTAGTCAGCCGTATGAGGACATTAGTGACCCTGAAATGGACACTCATTTGTTTCCATTAATTTACATTGATCTGCTTGACATCCTAAAATCAAGATCATTATCGCATTGTAACAGTATAATAGGATCTTGCATTAGGTCAGATTAAAGATCGGGCTATCTTTCACAAGTGTAAGAAATTTCGTCTTTTCTCGAGTGGAGCGTAGCGGAACGAGAGTAAAAGACGTAGAATTTCTTACACGAGTGAAAGATATCCCGATCTTTCATTTAGACCGAATGCAAGTTCCTATTTCTTTCGTAAAACACGGATAGAAATGTCTAGAAACTTATACCGTGTGAACAATGTTGTCGCCATTTGAGTGTTCCTAACATTATGACGTCAGGTGTTTTATGACGTTTAGTCATGGTTACGATTGTTGTATCACAAAAATCAACACGTCTGGTTGGTCATTTACCGATGTGAGATGAGGTCGCGTGCATCGATCTCACATGGGTCATCTCCCACTGTAAACCACCATTTACGGAAGAATTAAAACTTTTGACATTTCTCCACACTTTATACTACCATTCCTCATTTACAACTGAAATCTCGACTGAAAGACATAATTCATAGACGTTTCTCTCGTAAGAACGGCGAACGAAGATATAAGTACATTGTCATAGGCAGAGAACAAGCATACTTTGTGAAATACGACTCAGAATCACAGAAAAAATACACGGAGGAAGAAGTGATTAAAATAGTAGAGTTTGGAGGATTTGTTTTTCAACAGACAATCGGAATTCCCACAAACTGTGCACCTCTTTTAGCCGATTTGTTTCTCCACTCTTATGAAACTCTAATATCAAAACCTATAGAAGAGATTTTAGCTGGTAAAATTGACCGACTTTGTACTAAAAAACACATGTTACAAAAATTGGACAAAATTTCAGAAAATTAGAATAGACCTGAAAATGTCAAATATTTATTGACACCTTAGGTTAATCCAAAGCTCTGGTGTACCATGAGTAAATTTCATAGATCTAGAGATTTATCACTTCAATCTTGTAAATTGTATTTAGTATACAGCATGTCAGCTGTGACTCAGTTGTTAAATGATAATTGTATAAGACAAGTTTTGACCTTAAGCAAGCTCATGACAAAGTTTGTGATGCATTGTCACTTCTTGGTTATAGCAATGAGTTGAACATGAAAAGGCGAGAGTTTTTGAAACCTTCTGTCCACCCTAGATACAGAAACATTTGTGCTCAGTCTCACCCTCTTACTAAATGGTTATTTGGTGATGATATTTCTCCCACTTTAGATAATATTGGCAAAATTAATAGGGCAACAAACAGGGTAAGGTCTGGTTTTAGAGATGGTTTTCCATTAAGTGTTCCTCGGCACCGTCAGGGTGGCATGGGCAGAGGCTGTGGTGGTATACCTGGTAAATCTCAGCCAACAAACGTCCAAAACAGAGGGTTCAAGATGCAACCCTCTAATTATCTGCAAGGAAATTTACCAACTCAAATTTTGCATCAGTTCAGGCAGTCAGCTCCAGTACAACTTGTACAAAGGCGTCCAAATGTGACGAAATAGAGGTATGTAATACAGTAGGTAAATTGAAACGTTTCTTGAATAATTGGAGATTAATTATTTCTGATAAATGGATTTTGCCAACTATATGAGGTTATAAGATAAAATTTGATTCGATTCCAGTTCAACATCGCTTGCCTGTCTCTCCAAATTGGCCTTTTACTGAAAGAAATTGTATATCAGAAGAAATAGAAAAACTTTCATTGAAAGGAGTTTTTCTAGAGGTTGATCATTGTTTTGGTGAATATTTATCAAATATGTTTTTGGTTACTAAAAAGACTGGTGATAAACGGCAAGTGATTAATCTGAAAAAAGTGAATAAAAATGTTTCTTATTTTCATTTCAAAATGGAGACTATTGAAACGGTAAAAAGTCGTAATCAGAAAGGTGCTTTTTTAACTTCACTGGATTTGACTGATGCATATTTTCGTGTACCCATTCACTCTGATTTTAGAAAGTTTTTGAGGTTTGAATGGGATGACAAAGTATATGAATTTCAGTGTTTATGTTTTGGTCTTGCTTCTGCTTTCCGAGTATTCATCAAGATTATGAAACCTGCTACTGTAAACCGGGAAATTTTCGCGCCGTCTTTATTTCGCGGTAAATTGACAGGAATTTAGTTCGCGCAGTTTTGAATTCGCGTTGCCAAATTGTTGACCATTGACTTCAATAATAGAAAAGTATATTCGCGTCGTTTTATTTTCGTGCTTCCATTCCGAACGCAAAAAAAACGCGAAAATTTAACAGTTTACAGTATTGCGGTGTTAAGACAAGAAAATATAAGATTATCTTATTATATTGATGATTCATTGATAGCTTCTAGATCTGCTTCAGAAAGTTTATCTTAGAAATAGAAATAGGCTAAAGTCTTTAGGTTTTACTGTCAATGAAAAGAAATCATGTTTAGTGCCAACACAAAGGCTTTTGTATCTTGGTTTGATATGGGATACTGTGTCTATGACTATTTCTTTACCTCAGAATAAGGTTGATAAGATAGTTGAATTTAGTAAAACTATCCTGAATTCTAAGCATGTTACAATTAGATCTCTTGCCAGACTTATCTTGGTCTTTATGTTTCACGTTTTCCGGCCTTATTATTGGTACCCTTTACTATAGAAATTTAGAAAGATGCAAAACTTGTTCTTTACAAAAAAGTGGTGACTTTGATAATTAAGCTTTTATTTCCCAAGAAGCAAAACAAGAATTTTTTTGGTGGATCAATAATTTAGCCAAGAAGAATGGCAGAGCTATTAAACTTCCAACGTCAGATTTGACAACTTTTTTCAGACTGGATATGGTGCTCAATGTGATACAAATTATTTTTATGGTTTTTGGTCCGAGGAAGAAAAAAAAGTTCACATTAATGTGTTGGAGCTTAAAGCAGTTTTTCTATCTATTAAGCATTTTGCAGAAATGAAGCCTTGTTTCATGTTGTTGTTCATTGTGATAATTCTACCGCTGTAGCTTATTTTAATAATTTTGGTTGAATTAAGTCCAGACAGCTGGATTCAGTTGCAAGGGATATTTGTTTTTGGTGCTATTCTAGAAACATTTTTATATCTGCTTTTCATGTTAACGGAGAGGAAAATTTTTCTGCCGATATGCTTTCACGCATTAGTAATATTCGAACAGCGTGGTCCTTAAAGAGGGAAATTTTTTATCAATTTTTTGTGAATTTCGAGATTTGGAATTCGATTTATTTTCTACCAGATTTAATGCTAAATAAGAGAAATTTGTTTCTTTGGGGTTTTGACACCCTTGCTTATGCTGTTGATGCTATTTCATTGAATTGGTCTGATTTTATTGCTTATGTTTTTTCCTGCCTTTTCTCTGATTAAAAGGGTATTAGACAAGGTGAGAGATGGTTTTGTTACACCAAATTGGCCAACACAACCATGGTTTGCCACCCTTCAATTTTATCTGTTCAGCCTCCAATACAACTTCCAACTTGCAACGACATTGTGACGTCATCACTAGACCAATCTCTACACCCACTGTGGGTCAGACTACATCTAATTGTTTGGAGGATTATAGGAAAAATTTAAGAGTATTTGGGTGTATCAGTGATTTTAACTAAAATTATTTGTGCATCATGGAGTAAAGGAACTAATCAGCAGTATCAAGCTGCATGGATTCTTTGGACTAAATTTTGTAATTGAACTTTTAAGTATATTAATCCGCTTAATGCTAGTATTGGAGACTTTTAAAATTTCTGACAGAACATTTTGATTTTGGAAAATCATATAGTATTTTAAATAGTTACAGATCTGCTATTTCTACAGTTCATTTTACAGTGGATGGTTTCAAATTTGGACAGCATCCCTTAGTTGTATGATATTTCAAAGGATTAGTTAATCTTAGACCTATTAAGTCGAGACACAATCTTGTGTGGGATGTAGATATAGTGCTTCAATTTCTTAAAAATCGTTCACCGTTGCGAAAAGTTAGATTTAAAAATGTTGTCTCTGCAATTTGCTGGATTTATTGCTTTAGTGACAGCGCAGCGTGCTCAAACAATGAAAAGTTTTGATATTTCTAAGATGTTTAAATCTAAGAATAGAGTAGCATTTTTAGTTGGCACTAAGTTGAAAACTTCTAAGCCAGGTATTATATCTGATTTCTTTTCTGCAACGTTATACTGCATATAAGAATCTATGTGTAGTAACTGTTTTAATTTTTTTATATACAGAAAACTAAAACTTTTTTTAAACCAATTATTTTTGTCGTATGTGAAGCCTCATAAACCAGTGACTAGTGCTTCTTTAGCCCGATGGCTTATGTATATTCTACCCGAGGCTGGTATAGATACATAAGGCCCATAGTTTTAGGGCAGGTTCAACTTCTTGTGCTCAGAGTATAGGTGTATCTCTATTTGCCATTATGAAAACTGCTAATTGGAAATCTGAATCAGTCTTTCTAAAATATTATAGTAAATCTGTGACATCTGAGTTTTCAAAGTCGGTGCTTAAAGTGAAGAAACGATGATGGTTCAGAGCTTTGATTGTCAAGATTGTGGTAGCGTTAATTTAATTGATAGTCATATTTTTTTGAAACTTGTGAAATGACTTTTGTTTGTAGATGTATATTGACTTTTTTTTTAAATTCTATACATGTATCTGTATTGCTTATGGTTTTGATTAATTAAGGTTGGAAAATTATTTGCTTTTTATCAAGCCTGTCTGAATTTTCATTCTTGGGATTATCTGAATGACCTACTTTGAAGGCTACATAATGACTCCGAGGTGCAGAGATATATTGAATAAGAATTCCAAAATCACACAAGTTTGCATAAATGCAGTGTGATTTGAATTCTTAGAGATATATTTTTTAGCATTGAGGAGTCATTACCCACCCATTACATTAATGGAAATCCTATAGCTTATGTCCCACCACTGTTATGTTATATTGGTCATTCAGATCTTACTGCTATTTTGCACTGTTCAAATTGAAGGGCATGTTGCACGGACTAGCATTATATACCTGAGCGTCACATGACTCATACCTTGGGGTCAGATGACCCAGGCTATTGTTTGTTTATTTTTACTTTGATTTGTGAGGCGATAATATTGTACTGGGAGAAAATACATAATGACTCCTCAATGCTTCAATATATCTCTAGAATTCAAATCATATGCTTTATGCAAACTTGTGTGATTTTGGAATTTTTGGTGACATTACAAGTTATAATTTGAATTATACTGCCGATGTCTATTGAAATCCATGATGATTCTGTACCAAACTCTTCGGAAAGTTTTGAGGTTGACTTTTCTTCCCTTTTCCAAAGTGAGACAGTGTTTACCATTTTACTAAACCCCTTTAGCTAGCCGACAGTTTTGCAGCGAACAATACTTCTTGATCCATGTTTCTACATTTTATTCATTATGGTCTTGGGAATAAGTAGCAAATAACTAAATACCGAAGTTACTGTGAATTTACTTTCTGCATATGCGCATTTCGACAAATTATGTCTCATCAGTGCAGATAAAATCTAAACGTTTGGAAGACTATAAACTCAAAAATGTTTAAAAACTGATAGAGAACAAATAACCAAAGTGATCTAAATGTAAAGCCAAAATCAGCTAAGGACAGAGCTTTGCATGAGGGAGATACTCCTTATTTTTCAATAAAATTTACAAAAATTTAGATATTGTAAGATTTCAAAAATAATCGGCTTTCGGGTCAGCACCGAAGTACTGACTACTGGGCTGGTGAATAACCTCGGGGACTAACAATCCATCAGCAGTGGCATCGACCCAGTGGTAACAAATAACTAAATACCGAAGTTACTGTGAATTTACTTTCAAAGAGTAAAGAGTTTTATTTGCATGTTTAGTATACTTTTGGAAAACAAGATAGAAAAAGGGGAGGTTTTGGTTCCCATGAACCCTCTTAACCCTTCCGCTAGCTGCTGCTAGTGTCGGTGCAAGGTCCAGCTATACAGAGTCTTTTGCTTTTATTGTTGGTTTTGTGCATTTTCAGGGAGAGTTTTAGCATTTGATTTTAATTTATGACCATTGTATATGTTTCCTGTTATCATCCCTTCATTCACAGAACCTTTTTTGCCAAAAAAAAAAAAAAAAAATAAATAAAATAAAAATGACAATGAATCAAATGTGTATTGTTTGCATCAGTAAAAAGAAAGTTATGCTTGAGTCAGATTTTATATATATTTCGACATAAAATCAACTGATTAGAAAGTAAACAACTCCGATGAATACAAACACCCTGTACTTACTGCTCCTTTCACACACAAACACTGTTTTGTGTATTGATTTGTGCTATTTAAGTCTCAACTAGGAAGCCTTACTTTGGAAGTACAAATGTATCGATAAACGACCTGGTATGGTACATTTTTGGATTTTCATTATCCGGGGACTATCGTTGTCTACATTTGATTTTGTCTTTTTGTTATTTTTCTTGTGCAGTATCCTTGTAGATTGTGGCATGTAATTGTAATATCCGGCCATTGTAAGTGTGTACTATTATCTATCATTGAAAATAGAAACAAACAAACAAACCAAGTTACACTCATTGTATCTTTGGAATGTTATTATTTATTATACCCCAACTCCATAGAGAGGGGAGTATACTGCATTCACCTTGTCCGTCCGTTCGTCCGAAAAAAAAAAATTCGTCGCATTTGTCTCAGCTGCTACAAGAGGGATTGATTTAAAAATTGGTATGCAGCCTCTATATGGTTAGTTGTAAGGAACGTCATATTTTGAGTCCTGTCAGATGTGTACTTCCTGTTTGACAAAATGTGGACTTCGTCACGATCACGAAATGTAGTGAAAACATGAATTTTTGGTCGCATTTTGCTCAGCTTCTACAAGAGGGATTGATTTCAAAATTCGTATGCAGCCTCTATATGATTAGTTGTTAGGAACGTCCTATTTTGAGTCATGTCAGATGCATACTTCCTGTTTGACGAAAATTGGACTTAATTACGAAATTAAGTGAAAACATGAATTTTTTATCCAGGATTCAATGAGTATTCACGGTTGCCATTCGGCGACAGCTCTTGTTGTCACTGAATCAATGCTCCTGCTGGTGAACTGTTAGTACCCATAAGGTATTCATCAACCTATTTAAAATCTAGCAATATTAATAAATTAAAGACAATTTTGTTAAAAACTAAGGATTGTCCTCCTCTTGCATTGCAATGTCCTTAGCTTATTTTGGCTTTCCTTATTAGATCCTATTGATTATTTATTCTCAATCAGTTTTTACTCAGATTTCGGTTTATGGGTTTCTAAATGTTTTGATTTGACTTGCACTGAATAGAAAAAAGTTATTGGAATGCGCATATTTTGAAACTCGATTCACAGTAACTTAAAAATAACTTAAGTTTATTGGACTTTTTACGCAAGCAATCTCTTTATTGTTTATTGTTTGATGACAGTATGCGGAGCTGAATAAATACCTAGTACACGAGCACCAATCTCACAATTCCTAACATATTAATTTTTATGAAAGAAAAATAGTGAAGATAATATCTTGTTACGAGTGATGATATCGAGGTCGCCGCTTCCCAATGTAAGATATTACCCATAAAGTACTTTTGTTGTTAAAAATCGGAGAATGTAGTTCAATCGCTATTAAGTCAAGGATGATAAACTTACAAAAATTTTATTAAACACTAAGGTATTGTTTGCTGAATCACTGTTTTATGGGGTTCAACTTGTCAAAAATTCAAAAGCCCAATGGTCAGGTTTGTCTGGCATGAAAATTTTACCTAGCGTATTATAGTTTACAGTTTTTATCAAAATTCTAACCGCTTCCTATTTCGATATTTTTCGAAATTAGTACTTCTTTTTGGACTACTTTTGGATAATGGCTTTCCAGATTATTTTATTTTAATGCTGCTGATGAGAGGTTACTCTTTGAAACACATGTACAGCATTACGAAATTTACTGTTTATCTATGCAACTATGGTATTTTTGACAAACCGTCTGAAATTTTTCTTTTATTTAAAATCAGAAATATTTAATACATATTTTGTTATACGTCCGATAGTAATATTTACACTTTTGCCTTGATGTGTTCCTTTGACACTCAAAAAGATAATATTCATATGAAATTACAGAGTTTGTGAATCGTTATGAGTGATGACATCAGGTTGTGAGTTGTGGAATGTTTATTGAGTGATATGACTAATGTACAAACTAAAATCGCCTCCTCTGAAAATGTCTCTCAAGTGACGAATACTAACTATAATCATGGTACACGAAAAGTTATTATTTCTAATCATGACTTTTCCAACAAATCACAGTATTGATGCTTTTATAAATATAAAGGTAGTCTAATGTCAAACTTCACATGCATCAAAATGAACAAAATAATAAAATACTACCTCCCACTTTTTTGACAAAAAAATCCATGTTCTTTGTTAAAAACCACTCCCTCCGCTGATTAAAAAATTAATACCTGATTAAAGATACGTAACTTAGATAACAATTTTGAAGACGTTATGTATTTTTCATTTACATGGTAAGCACTGAAGTCGAAAGTTTTAAAGAGCATCACTCCAAAACCTCTGAAAACCAAAATGTAATGAGTTTTGTGAAAAATAATTTACAGACCAAGTTTGAAAATTTTCTATATTTTGTTCAGACGTTTTTGGTCGGAAACATAAAAATTTGCAAAATGTTTCAAAGTTTCAAGGGCCATATAACACTTGAAGCTCTAAAACAGAAATTGAACTTGGCCTGAGTTTGTTTACAATATCACTTAAAATTAATGGGTCACAAACCTCAAAATGTCAAATTTTCAAGGGTCCTAACCTTACAATCACTTGGCTTTTAAAAAGGAAAATCAAACTTGGGCAACGCTTGTAGTTAACAACTTGGTTATCAAGTTCAAGGATAATAATATGGTATTTCGTAAAAAAATATCGAAATTGCATGCGTTTTGTAGTTAACAACTCACCAAGTTTGAAGTATCTTCAAAATAAAGCAAGCGGAATTATCCCAAAAGAGGCAAAAGAAAATTGTTCAAGCAGTTTCAGAGGAGCAGCTCTTTAAATTAATTACCTAATATATGATCCTATATTTCCCGTTGGTGGCCATTTTGGATGAAGTACCATTTCAAAAATCATAAACTTTTCAGAGAATGACCAAAGGACTCTTGTGACCAAATTTGATTCGATTGAACTAGTAGTTTCGGGGAATTTCTTTGAATGTATTTTCAATAGGGTCGGATGTTAAATTATGTTTCTCGCTGGTGACAATCTTGGAAAAAGTAAGAACATAAAAAAAAACAAATTTTTAAGTTGACCACTTCAGAATTATTGTGACTATGTTTCCAACTGCCTCAATAGTTTCAGAGGAAAAGATCTTTGTATGCATTTCCAATAAGGTCGTATAATAAACTGAGCTACTAGCTGTTTGCCACTTCGGATAAAGTATAACCATAAAAATCACGCACTTTGAAGGGGACCACAAAGGGCTATTGTCACAAAGCTTGATTCCGATTGGGCTGTTATTTCCGAGATCTTTGTCTGTATTTCCTTTAGAGTTATATGCTAAAATACGTTACCTGCTGTCGGCCATCTTAAATGAGGCACCAAAATAAAAAAGTAAACTTTGATGGGGAACTATTGGTTCAGTGGTTTCAGAGGAGAACATTTTTAAATAAAAAAACAACAGACATACGGACACCAGGGACGAGAAAAGGTCATCCTGGCTATAGCAAGGTGAGTTAAAACGATACTATTTTTTTCAAATCAATATTTATATCCAATGTGAGATGATTTTCTGATGTCCAGAGTATCTGTGTTAGCACTGTAATTAAGATGCTAAAAGGTAGGGTAAGAAAACAATAACATAAAAAATGTATTGTAAAATAATATTGAAACCAGTGTCAAAATTATATTATATAGATAATAATGTTGCACGCAGCTCTATATAATATGAATGATAATGTGTTGGTAAGGTGAGCTGCAAAGGTAGAATATGTGATTCCCAATGCCAACAGTGATGAAAATCATCTTTTTAAACCTGTTAACATCGGAAAATCCAACAAGGTCTACGGCTGGATTTGAACCCCTGCTTTGTTGTTTTCTATGGCAACACCGCCTGCACTATGCCCAGCGCCCTAGACCACTAGACCACCTAGGCTATATAATAAAATATAGCTTTCGGAGGATATTATCTGGAGTGTCGATTTTACTATGTCCTTTAGTAACATCAATCGTAAAAAACAACGGCAGTAGAATACCGAAGGAACAAGGGGATGAAATTCACATAAATCGAAGTCCAAAGACAGGGCAAAATCGCGAACACTGAAAACAATGACGTTAAACACAAAAACAATGACGTTAGACAGATACAAAGCACAGAACCAGAAATTACAACATTCAGAACAAAGGCACTCCACAACTCATAACCTGATATCATCACTCAAAACGATTTACAAAACCTATAATTTCATATAAAATATTATCTTTTTTTAGTGTCAAAGGAACATATCAAGGCTAAAGAGTGAATATTATAACCGGATGTACATGTATATATCAAATATTGCTGATTTAAACAAAAACAGATTTCGGATGGTTTGTCAAAAATTTGATCAGTTCAACCCCACAAAAACAGTAAATTATCAAAGAATACGTTACCGTTTAATAAGATTTTTGCATGTATAGCAT
>MJUU01071025.1:23873-37783 GCA_002080025.1 Modiolus philippinarum
AAATGAAAAAATGGGATGAAAAAATACTTATGAATCTTCATTTTAGTCATTACATAGACACCGGTCAGTGCGAAACTTTACTTTTACACATTATTTTGCTAAAAATTCCATGAAAATAAAAATTTTGGTAAAAAAATTACTGATAAATCTTCATTTTAGTCAATAAATATATATCGGTCAGTGCGAAACTTTCCTTTTACACAATATTTTGTTCAAAATTCCATGAAAATGAAAAAATGTGAGAAAAAAATTACTGATGAATCTTCATTTTAGTCATTACATGTATACCGGTCAGTGTGAAACTTTCCTTTTACACATTATTTTGTTCAAAATTCCATGAAAATGAAAAAATGGGATAAAAAATTACTTATGAATCTTCATTTTAGTCATTACATAGACACTGGTCAGTGCAATGCTTTCCTTTTACACATTATTGTGTGAAACATTTCATAAAAATGAAAAAAAATGTGATAAAAATTACTAATAGATCTTCCAATATTAATTTCATTTCCCGTTTAATGTGTCATTAAATTTATAGATAAGAATTCACAGATTTTTTTATTGAAATAGAATTTCAAAGTATATTTAAGAAAAATTGATTTATTTTTATTCAATGTTCCATTTTTTTTTCTTTTTCTCTCGGCATTCGCACGCCGTTGTATTATCACTACAAAAACACTATAGCATTCCTATATTTTAATTAACCTGAATTGAAATAAAAAATGACGAGTGACGGATGACTAATGCAATCTGATTGGCTGAATGCTGAACAGTGACGGATGACAGATGACGAATACAAACAACCTGTGGTTTAGGAACGATGACTCCTGACGGATGAATGCTGACTGATGAACGATCTGACGGATGCCTTTTGAATCATGACTGATCGGTGACGGATCGATGACTCGTGACGGATCGCAAAAATGGGAATGTTGACTGGTCCAGGGACTGTAGCAGGGGGTCAGATTAACATTTTTGCGATGTTTATTCAAACTGAAATTTATTTTATGAAATAAATAAAATCAATCTAAAATTCATATATATATTCACATTTATACAACTTTCTTCTTATAGTATTATCGTTATATTTTACTTTTTTTTTCATTAATTTTGTATTTCAGCATTTTTAGAGAACTACGGCAAATAAAAATGTTTAATTGTTCACAATATGACCATAATACAAATTGTTTTATCAATTATTTCAACAAGATATATACATAAAATATTTTCCGTATGGTCGGCAGCCAGCAATACACAACATAATAACATCTAGGTCAACACGTATAAGCCCTTTAGCCTTCTAAAACTGCACTTGAATATGAAAAGCTTGAAGGCCGGGTTCTGAACTTTGTATGAAATTGCGTCGATACAAACTACAAAAAAGTTTGGTAATGAGGCCCAAATGTATGTTTGAGAAAACAAGAGCGAAAGCAGTGGAATAATGTTATTTTAAACATTTCTGCTGAAAAAGTCTGTTGTGGAGATTTTCCATCAGAATAAACGCACGACGATTAAACCCTGAAGTAGCAAGTATAAATAAAAAATGCAGTTGATATCGATTTTATTCATGGTGAAACATTCTGCATGCAACTTGTATCGCCATTTAAATTGGCCTTAAATCATACATAGTGAAGAAAGTTAAGGAGGCGGATGTATTAAGTCAAACAATATATTCTTATTTCAAACAATCTAATTGGGTGCAGTTTGCAAGTGCATCGTTCCGAACTACATCCATTTGCTAATAAAATTTAGGATAAACTATTTTATTATTAGGGGCTGAGAAGGAACGTCGGATGTCGGATTTTTCCCATGCAATCGTTGAGACTATTTTTTAACTATTTTTTCGATCATGCCTGAAAATTTGCTATAGATATGTCATCCTGGATATTTGTTTCAGCCATCTCCTGTCCTGATATTTTTTCATAATGCTGCCGATCCGGGAACTTTATTATCGGAATTAATTTCTTTGTATTAATGCAAACATTCCGTATTAAGAATATAAGCATACAAAACAAACGAACGATAAGGGGACAACCATTTGTAAATAAAAAAGTTAGTCTTGTTGCCAGTGAAAATAAATATTCTAATATATAATTTAATTTTGATTTGAAGAATAATTTTTTGAACAGTAATATGATATTAGTAATATAATAAATAATTTGTTCGAAATTTTCATGTAAATATTTTTTTCTAGGCAAAATCGCCCCGGTGCGTCTAAACACTGCACAGGACTCGACCCTGAGGGCCCCAAGGACGTAAAATGTGCACTCAGGACTATTATACATTATTCTTTTCTCACACACCACTGATTGTTTTTTAGTTATATGTAAACTGATTTTTGTGTAGTTCAAATGATAACTATCGAGTTGTTTAAGTGCGAAGATTTTCATTTCCGGGAATTAGCATATCATTTCCGGGAAAAAATGTTTTCATTTCCGGGATTTTTAAAATACAAATTTTCCACTTATATACATTATTTCCGGGAACTAAAACAAAGACAAGTATACCTTCGCAAGGTACAAAATTAAAATCTACCAAATTCATGTTCATATAACATAAAGTCCTGTTCATTTACAGTACGAATCAAGGGTCTTTCCGTGTTCTTCACATTGGAGGTTAGATGTTGCCATGGTTAATCTGTTGTGAACAGAAAAATATTTTAGTCAAAATGAGAATTTTTTGTAAAATAAAGTAGCAAAAGGTAACAGGAAGCACATAAATTGACCGGAAATTGCAGGGCACAATGCTCAATAGAACTACATCAGAAAACGCAAATGAACGACAAAAGACAAATCTAAACATGGTGAAAAAACAACAATGAAAGCGTTGTTTCTTTGCTTGGTTCTACCACGTATTTGTAGAGAGTTTGTCTCATCTCCATTGACCTCTTATCCTTTTATTTTTTAAACAACATAAGAACCTCGGGATAACCGTACTTGTAACGTGTACTAGTAAAAACAAATGCAAGTGTTTGGTCTCAACCGGTCTATTGAGTTCAAAACCTCTGATGGGACCCCAAACCTACCTGTATTATTTTTTTCTCGTCTCTCTATAGTTTAAAAAAAAAAGAGGTAGACTAATAACAATGTGCAATTGCACGTGGTAACAGCCCACACAATGGCATTTATACAAACACACTTTACTTATCTGGGGTCTATCATTCCCTATTCCAATTTGACACATTGATTCAATTTGGGATCACATAGTCTCAATTCAAACAAAACTCAATATTCTGATTAAGGATGTAGCAGTTATATTTGTAATTGAAACGTTATTCTGATTTTAGCCGTTGTTGTCATTTTTTTCCTAATAGGACACACATGTTTCGGTCTTTGAATTTCCAAATGCTTTGATTTGATCTCAACGGACATAAGTTGTCTACATAGCCATATGTAGTAAGTAAATTCACAGTAACATTCTTATATTTTTGCACAGTAACTTTGTTATATTTTAGTACAGTAACTTCGTTATATAGAGAAAGTAATGTCACAATATCTCGTTTTAGTGAGACCTACCAGTATTTTCGATTTCTTCCGGGATCTTAAAGTCTAAATTACAGCAATTTATTCTGATTTTGAACTTACCAAGTCATATGCTTTATTTTGATTCACGCCCTACTAGACGTAACCAGATTATTTTCCTTCAGGATCTACTAGTCTTTCACCCCAAGACTGCAATATTTTTATTTTGGACTAACCAGTGTTTAACCAAAATCACAAGCTTCTGTCTTGGACATATCAGTCTTCACTGCAGTTGGACACTCTTATCATATCTCTCCAAACTTTTTGTTTGGGACCTACTAGTCTACATTAGTAAGATACATCAGTCTACTTCAGGGCAGGTCATTTTACCTCCCGGGCATGTACACTCATTCTGTTATTCAGTTTACATTGTTATAGCTGTAGTTTTCCAGTGTTGTATTTGTGGTTTCGTGTGTTTTGATGACACGTTGTATCTTTGGTTTTCCATCTTCTCATATTCTTGTTATTGCCTTGTCTCTGGATTTTAGTTGATGTAATTTGTGTTTGTTTCTTTAGTATTTCACCAATGCAACTTGGGAATAATCAATCCTTACTCAAATTTTCGCTGTAAATTGCAGCAAACTTATGAGGGACTATGGATTCCGTTCGAGGTGTTTAAATGAATCGTGTGAAATACTATATTTTTTTATTTGATATCTATGATTGTTATGTACAGTACAACAAAGTATCATCAAAGAACAGTCCTGTTATGTACAGTACAACAAAGTATCATCAAAGAACAGTCCCGACATGTCATAGCTATGACGATGGTGTTTACAATATGTCCTAACCTAATATATACTGTCTTTTAACAGGCTAAGAGTATTGCAAAACATGTCATGCACTCTACGAAATTCAACACTACCATGGACGACAAAAATATTAAAAAGTATTTCCATAATTTCAGTTGATGGTAGAATTTACTGAATCTGCACTACAATGACAATATTCGCCATACACTTATTTTCATAACGTTTATGGTACAGCCATTGTCAATCAGTCTATGGTACAGTTATTGTCAGACAGTCTATGGTACTGTGACGGAAATGCCTTTCGTGTACTTACAAGATTGTGGGAACCAGTTCAAAATTTGTGTACCCTACATTCGGATTCACAACAAAGACCCAGAAAGATATTTGAGTGGTTTATATTGTTCAAATTATTTCCAGACTGATGAATTATCCAAGTTTTTAAAGTAACGATACATTTTGATAAATGAGTATTGTGGGGAAAGAAACAGGTATTTGTATATGGAGTTATAAGTATTACACATTATACTGCTCGGAGAATCGAAAATAACCTGTTATACCTCGAAAATTAATTCTTAGGTCTTATTATCCTGTCCATCCTATATTGCATAATAATAGACTCGTCCGGGAGTATATAAAGAAGCCAAATCCAGGTCTCATCGTCAGTGTGTTGAACATCGTTAATGTGTAACATCGGATATGTGTATATAAGAGGGATTATTCTTTGGAAATAGTGATTCCATGTGATAGTAAAATATTTATTATATATTTTCGTAATTCCGGAATACATTAATATCAAAGGATAAGGCAAATTGACTTGTTTGTTGAATGTGCACTTGACAACAACTGACCATTCTCTTGTCAAATTGTAAGGGTTTGGTAAAGAGTCTTCATGTATTTCAGCAGACATCGGCAGTATCAGTGAGAGGCCAGTATATATGTAAAGTCTTCAGATCACTGGAATCTAAAGCTAATTTAACGGATGTGTTCAGAATATCTCGTCGATATCCACTATTAGACATTGTCACCATAAGCCGAAACCGAAACCGAAACCGGGACCGAAACCGAAACCAATTAACTTGAAAAATATTCAACATTTAAAAGTGTTTCTGTGATATAAATCATACTGGCATAAGTCTTTTAACTATATAGATTATCCTTTTTCAAAGTTTTTATTCTTTTCGAGGAGTAAGAACATACGTCTAAGCAATAGTGCAGTACATAATTCAATATTTATGAAATGTTACATAAATTTTGATGTTTTGATATTCAAATTGCCTTCGTGTGTATTGAGTGGCAATTGGGTGGCCAGATATATATCTAGTGCAATTAGGTGGCCGAATATATATCTGAAATCTGGATAAAGGTGCTTAACATACGGATTACTTGATCGTTTAGGTCCATAGAAACAATAGTCTTTTCTAAGAGATTGTTATGCACTAGTAGGTTTATGGCAAGCCAAATTGGACAAAAATACGTTATTTATTACTAGAAACAATCAATATTTAAAACAATTCATTTATAAATATTCATAATTCAATAGACCATTTGCCAGTTCTGCAATCAACATAATGAATTTAGCAAAACATAGAGAGGAAATAACTTTTTGAAAAATATCAACAGGACAAAATGGTCCCCTGCTTGTGAAAACCAACCAAAAAAAAATAAAGCATTTTTAATCAAAAGTTATGATAGCTTAACCTTTAGCAGACGTTTAGTCAGCAACATAATTCAAACCTACACCTAGCCAAATACCATTCTTTAATGTGGTACTTGTTTCAAGTAAGAAAAATAAACAACTGTACTAACTTGAACTGTCTTCCCAGTGACTAAGAAAGATTTAAAAATTCGAAAATATTCTAACTTACTGCAGAATATCATAAATATTGTGAAGGGAACTACTTTGTCTAGACTGGTTAAGCACGAAGACCGTACTTAAAAACAAATGTGCATGTTTAATGTATGCTTGTCCGGTATAGGAGTTATTTCCCCTTGTAAATTTGGCAAAAAAACCACATAATTTGACTAGAACTGACTAGAACTCCAATAATTGGCAAATCATCTATTGTCAATATTCATAATTCATTAATTAATATTTATAAATGGGAAAAGAATTATTATTATTATATTAAATTGCAAATATCAGTAAATGAATTATTTTTAAAAATAAATGAAGTATTAGTACTAATTGATGGATTATTAATAGTAATAGATGAATATTAAAAACATTGTAAATATTTATAATTAATATTTTATTAATATTTAAGATTGAATTATACATATTAATAATAAAAAAATAATCAATATTTATAAATAAATTGTTAATATTTTTAATATTAAAAGATGGATTATAGATATTTATAATAAATTATTAATATTTATAAATGAATTGATAATTTTTACAAATGTTTATAATTCATTTGTTCATATTTTTATTGAATCATGAATATTGATAATTGATTTACTTATATTTATAATTCATTGCAAATGTTTGCTTTTCATTTATTAATATTCATAATTCAATTTTAATCATTTATAAAGTGAACAATTATAGATTTCAAGAATTGATTAATTAATATTCATAATTCTTGCTTATTTCTAAATATTTATATTCATTTATAAATATTTATATATTTCATTTATTCATATTAACAAATCAGTAATACATTTTTATTATAAATTTATCAATACTTATTCTCTAATTATTTATATTGATAAATGAATTGTTAATATTAACAATTCAATTCTAACTATCAAAAACTCAATCAAAAATATTTAAAACTGAATTGTAAATAATGACAATTTATGATATATAATTGTAATTATTAATAAATCAAGTATTTTTGTCCATTTTGCTTGATCTAGATATATTAACAATTCATTATAAATGTTTATAATTCATCTTTTAGTATAAATAATATTAACAATTGATTTATTGATATTTATAATTCATTTATTATGTGTAATTCATATATAAATATTAATAAATCAATTATAAATATTTACGATGTTTTTTTTTTAATATTTATGATTTCTGCTTATTTTTTATATTTAAGATTCGCTAAAAATATCTAAACTTTATTTAACAATATTTATCCTTCATTTATTGATATTAGGAAATTATTTACAAACATTTATAATTCATTTATTAATATTAATAATTCAATTTCAATATGATAATGCTAATTCCTTTTCCGTGTTTCTATAATAATCAATGAATTATCAATGTCGACAATTGAATTATGAATATTTGTAAATGAATTGTTTTAAATATTAATTTTTTCATTTTAATAAATCACGTATTTTTTTGTCCAGTTTGGCTTGCCATAAACCTACTAGTGTATAACAATTTCCAGAAAAGACTATTGTGCCTATGGACCTGTAAGATGAATTAATCCGTATCTTATATCATCTTTATCCAGATTTCAGATATATATCCGACCACCCAATTACCACTTCATACAGACGAAGAAAATTTGAATATCAAAACATAGAAGCTTATGTAACCTTTCAGAAAAGTTGAATTATGCGCTGCATTATCAATTTGACATGTATTCTTACTCCTCGAGAAGAATAAAACATTTGTAAAAAGGATAATCGTAGTTCAAAGACTAATGCAAGTATGATATATATATCACAGAAACTCTTTTGAATGTTGAATACTTTTCAAGTTAAATTGGTTTCGGTTTCGGTTTCGGCTTACGGTGAAAATGTCTATTACGCAAAGAATTTAAGTTACGTCCCAGTTTTTCTGGATTATTTATCACTTTTTGACATTTTTTTTACAACATTTCCATAAAATCGAGGATGTGAAATGCCCTTTGTAATTAGCTGTTTGCGAGTCACGTCATATCTAGATATAAAATGTTCATATCTTCTGTGAAACTTCTTAAAAGTATTCAATGATTTATGAAATCTGTAACATTGTTGGATGTGAGAGTAAGATTACGCTCATTAAAATCATCAAGGGTGGAACAAATGCGAGCGAATCGTACAAGTTGAGATATATACACCCCGTAGGATGGAGCTAGGAGAACGTCGCCGCCAAGAAAGGGGAGATTAGTAATAGTAAAATCAAAATCATCCCTTTTATCATAAACTTTAGTTTTTATTTTAACAGAGTCAATGGTGACACTTAGATCCAGAAAAGGGCAGTATTTAGAAAAGCATTTTTTAAGTTATAGGCAACATTGTAGTTATATGAAATAATTTATACTTTTGATTGAAAGGAATTATTGCAGTTACTGAAAGTTTTATACAACATGTATCACAGGAACTATAATGGTTCTTAAGAAATACAGACATTTCGGACGAAATTACATGAAAGCTTAGCCACAGTGCTGGTAAAACAATCATGGTTTATGGTTCGACGAGGTGAAATTTGATGAGTTTTCAGATATATTCCTTCAATCTTTGTCCAATTGCTCATCACGACAACAACAATTACACACTTAAAACTAGGTACATCGGCAAACGAATACCAAACGAATACCAAAGCAAAAATGAGGAAAGGGGAAATTCTGAAATCATAAATCTAAAATCACGGCATTTCACATCCAACACAAATTGAGGCAGTATGACGAAGACAAACAAAAAACAAAAATAAGCAAGACCGACAAACAACTAAAACACTAGCAGTGTGAACCCCAATAAAAACTAAGGTATCATCAGGTGCTCCCTAAGGGTAGGCATGATCTGTTCCACGCGTGGCACTCGTCACAATGCCAGTGAAAAGTCTGATTTTGTCCCAGTCGGTGTTAGTCAGTCTGGATAGACAAAAAGATATCTGTTCTCATTTGTGAAAAAGAAAAATTGTAACGGTCTGTCAAATCGTGGTGACGACCGTAAAACTTCTGTAGTGACAATTGCAACAGTGACTGAACATACCCTTGATGTATAAGTTCTTGAGACAGTAACTTCGCTCTGTTGACAAAATCGCTGTACAAACTGCTCAAAAACGGAAGTTCACAATTGGAATGTCGAAATCATCACGCTTGTCGTAAAGTTTTGTTATCAGACGTCCAGAGTTGTCAATGCAAAGGTATAGGTCCAAGTATGATGCTGATGATGGTGTATCAGTGGTCTCTTCAATTTCGAGTTCATTTGGGTATATAAGATGAAGGTTATCCTTAAATTGAGGATTGTTCAATGAATGAACATCCTCTTTATAACGGAAACTGAAATTAAAGGATTTGGCGAGCTTATTGTCTTTTTTCTGAACAAGCCCTTGTATGAACCTGCTAAAAGGGGCTAAAAGGGGCACACAATTAGTCCCCATAGGTATCCCTATTGTCTGCTGGAAAACTTGTCCTCAAAATTCTACAAATATGTTATCAATCTAGAATTTCAGCATTGCGATGACATCCTCCTCTATATACTTTTTGTGTGAATCAGTCTGATGTTTAACAAAATAGGCCCAATCTTTACCTATCACTAAATATGAATATCTTCCTTAACCTTTTTTAGTACAGAAAGACTGATGTATTAAATTCCGAAGTACAAAATTTGACCAAAATGATCTCCTCGTCTTTCTTTTGTATTCACGCATTTTAAACGGGGTCACTTTTTATCATCTTTTATTCGACAATTCTGAAATATTTAATGTAGAACAGGAAAATATTAACAACTAAATGCATTAAACATTTTTAAAAACGAATAACCAATAGGACATAATTAAAAATCGTATGGAAAGCCGTTGTGGAATTTATTCGCTATTTATTGATATCTATAAATGAATTATAGATATTAATAAATAATTATAGATATCAATAAATCATTTATAGATATTAATAAATAATTATAGATATCTATAAATCAGCATTTATTGATATCAATAAATACAACTTTATTTATAGATATTTAAAAATGATTTATTGATATTAAGAATTGAATTATTGATATTTAGAAATGATTTATAGATATTTAAAATATTGTGCGATTTATAGATATCTATAAATCATTTATTAATATCTATAAATCATTTCTTAATATCAATAAATGGTGCTATTTATTAATATCTATAAACGATTTATTGATATCTATAATTATTTATTAATATCTATAATTCGATTTACTGATATCTATAATTCAAATCTCCATAAATCGCCTTTGTGACCTAGATCATCTAAGTAATGGTAAAGTAAGTTAAATGAAGAGTTCTGTTGATCAAGATTATTTGTTAATATCTATAATTCAATTCTAATATCCATAAATCGCCTCCGTGACACTGATCACTTATTCAAAGTAATAAAAGTGTATTATCTAAAGAGTTCAATTGACCTCGAAATTTTTAATATCCATAAATCGCCTCAGTGACACTGATCATTAAAATCACAACAAACGTCATATTTGTGGTTTGTTGGTTAATCCGATATTATAAGGTGGATTTCGGTATGATACCATAAATTATCTGGTATTTTCCGTCTTTTGTTTTTTGATTTTTGTTTTTTTTTTGTTATAGTTTATCTTAATTTTGATTTGTGTTATTGATTGATTATTGTCGTCATGTATATATATCGCATCCATGATTTGTGATGTCATTTTGTTTCAAGGCATCTTGTTCCCGAATTTTGATCTCACCATTACTTATGATAATACATGTATATAACTTTATAAGGATTAGAATTAATGGAACGTGTACAAAGGAACTGAATAGATTATTCAAATGAATCATTACTCAATATTCTTTTTATTACAAGATAGAAGACAGAGATGAGGGGGTAAAATAAATCTAAACAAAAGGGTTGTCAAACTTCATCATGCCGGAATTAGGTTGCTCTATCAGTTCGCTTCAAATTTTTCATGAAATTTTTTTTTTCAACTGAAAAAAAAACATTCTATTTGTCCTCCGTTTTAATACGTTTATCCTTTTTGTAATGTGTGTGTGTGTGGTTTTTTTTTCTTTGTTGTTTATTGTTTATTGATTTTTTTTTATTTTCTTTTATTATTATTATTTTTTTTTGTCTTGTTATTTTTTCTAAGAAGCATACACAATAAAGTTGCACTATAAATACATAATTGAAAAGTTTCTCAAATCAATTCAAGCAATACTGTTCACCTGTTAAATAATACTAAATTCTTTGTCTTTTTTGCGTTTAAAGAAATACAGGTAATAATCAGTGTCACGGAGGCGACTTATGGATATTAAGAAAGTCGAGATCAACTGAACTCTTTATATAATATACATTTGTCTTTGTTAAAAATGATCAGGGTCACAGAGGCGATTTATGGATATTAGAATTGAATTATAGATATTAAGAAATAATCAGAGTCAGCTGAACTCTTCATTTAATATAGAATTATTACTGCAAGTAATGATCAGTGTCACGGGGGCGATTTATGGAGATTTGAATTATAGATATCAATAAATCGAATTATGGAGATTTGAATTATAGATATTTAAAAATGAATTATAAATATCTATAATTCGTGTCGAATTATAGATATCAATAAATGAATTATAGATATTAAAAAATGAATTATAGATATTAATAAATCGCACTATTTATTAATATCTATAAATGATTTATTGATATTAAAAAGTGATTTATAGATATCTATAAATCATTTATTAATATCTATAATTCATTTATAGATATCAATAAATAGCGAATAAATTCCACAACGGCTTTCCATAAAATCGAATATTAGATAAATACAATGTTATACTAAAGGAAGATACTCCTTAAATTTTCACCAATTTAGATATTGCAAGTTTCCGAAAAAAAAAATCAGTTTTTGTGTCAGCATTAAAGCTAGTCCACATTTCCTCGCAAGATCTATGATGAGATTTGGCACAAGATAAACAAAGAGGAGCACCGTGTCTTTTACAGTACGAATCAACGATCTTTCTGTGTTCTTCACATAGAAGGCTAGATGTTGCCATGTTGGATCTGTAGTGAACAGAAAAAAAAACTTAGTAATACGTCCAAATGAGAATACAATGTAAAAATTAAGTAACAAAATATAATAGGTGAGACTTTAAATGGCACAATTCACAAGGGAACTGCACCAGAAAACACAAATGAAAGACAAATGATAACAGGAAGGACTTTAAATGACACAGTCCACAAGGGAACTGCACCAGAAAACACAAATGAAAGACAAATGATAACAGGAAGGAGTTTAAATGACACAGTCCACAAGGGAACTGCACCAGAAAACACAAATGAAAGACAAATGATAAGAGGAAGGACTTTAAATGACACAGTCCACAAGGGAACTGCTCCAGAAAACACAAATGAAAGACAAATGATAAAAGGAAGGAGTTTAAATGACACAATCTACAAGGGAACTACACCAGAAAACACAAATGAAAGACAAAATATAATAGGAAGGGACTTTAAATGACACAGTCCACAAGTAAACTGCACCAGAAAACACATTTGAAAGACAAATGATAATAGGAATGAGTTTAAATGACACAGTCCACAAGGGAACTTCGCCAGAAAACACAAATGAAAGACAAAATATAATAGGAAGGAGTTTAAATGACACAGTCCACAAGTGAATTGCACCAGAAAACACAAATGAAAGATAAAAGATAATAGGAAGGAGATTACATGACACAGTCCACAAGTGAACTGCACCTGAAAACACAAATGAAAGACAAATCATAATAGGAAGGGACTTTAAATGACACAATCCACAAGGGAACTACACCAGAAAACACATATGAAAGACAAATGATAATAGGAAACAACGGCAGTAGAATACCGAAGGAACAAAGGGGTGACACAGTCCACAAGTAAACTGCACCAGAAAACACATTTGAAAGACAAATGATAATAGGAAGGAGTTTAAATGACACAGTCCACAAGGGAACTGCGCCAGAAAACACAAATGAAAGACAAAATATAATAGGAAGGAGTTTAAATGACACAGTCCACAAGTGAATTGCACAAGAAAACACAAATGAAAGATAAAAGATAATAGGAAGGAGATTACATGACACAGTCCACAAGTGAACTGCACCTGAAAACACAAATGAAAGACAAATCATAATAGGAAGGGACTTTAAATGACACAATCCACAAGGGAACTACACCAGAAAACACATATGAAAGACAAATGATAATAGGATACAACGGCAGTAGAATACCGAAGGAACAAAGGGGTGACATTCACAAAAATCGAAGTCCAAAGACAGGGCAAAAACGAGAACACAGAAAACAATGACGTTAGACACAAAAACAATGACGCCAGACAGACACAAAGCACAGAACCAGAAACCACAACATTCAGAACAAAGGCACTCACAGTGTGAACTCCAGTGAAACTGAGAGTGACATCAGGTGCTCCGGAAGGGTAAGCATGTCCTGCTCTGTTAACAGCACCCGTCACACTGTGAGTGATTCAATCCGGGAAAATGTCAAAGTCGGTAGTCAAATCCGGGAAGACGTGAATCTAGCTGAAAATGTCCACTTTCATTTGGGATACTGACACGTCATATCTTTCAATGATGCTATGGTGACGGCCATAGAATTTCTTGAGGGATGAAATTAACAAAGGTTGAACAAATCCCTGACTAAGCAGCTTTTGGGACAGTGTTTTTGCTCTGTTCAAAAAATCACTGTACAAACTACAAGCTCGACAGTAACGAATCAACTGTGAAATGTACACTCCATAGGCTGGAGAGGTA
>MJUU01071025.1:40407-50785 GCA_002080025.1 Modiolus philippinarum
CCAGAAAACACAAATGAAAGACAAAATATAATAGGAAGGAGTTTAAATGACACAGTTCACAAGGGAACTGCACCAGCAAACACAAATGAAAGACAAATGATAATAGGGAGGAGTATAAATGACACAGTCCACAAGGGAACTGAACCAGAAAACAATTGAAAGAGAAATGATAATAGGAAGGAGTAAAAATGACACAGTCCTGAAGGGACTACACAAGAAAACACAAATGAAAGACAAATGATAATAGGAAGGAGTATAAATGACACAGTCCACAAGTGAACTGCACCAGAAAACACAATGAAAGACAAAAGATAATAGGAAGGAGTTTAAATGACACAGTCCACAAGGGAACTGCACCAGAAAACACAAATGAAAGACAAAAGATAATAGGAAGAGACTTTAAATGACACAGTCAACAAGGGAACTGCACAAGAAAACAAATGAAAGACAAATGATAATAGGAAGGAGTATAAATGACACAGTCCACAAGGGAACTGCACCAGAAAACAAATGAAAGACAAATGATAATAGGAAGGAGTATAAATGACACAGTCCACAAGGGAACTACACCAGAAAATACAAATGAAAGACAAAATATAATAGGAAGGAGTTTAAATGACACAGTCCTCAAGTAAACTACACCAGAAAACACAAATGAAAGACAAAATATAATAGGAAGGAGTTTAAATGACACAGTCCACAAGTGTACTGCACCAGAAAACACAAATGTAAGACAAAATATAATAGGAAGGAGTTTAAATGACACAGTCCACAAGGGAACTGCACCAGAAAACACAAATGAAAGACAAAATATAATAGGAAGGAGTATAAATGACACAGTCCACAAGTGAACTGCACAGGTAAGCACAAATGAAAGACAAAAGGTAAGTTAAGCACACAGGAAACTCGAGTTAACCGAGCTTCTAACGGTCACCGGTTAAAACAGCCGTTGAGGTTGAACCAGTTTATAGTTCCAAAGCCTCGTCTTTTTATAGCATTTCCCTCAAGTATAATTAACATACGAAAAACCAGTAAAGATAAACTAATAAAAGAATGCAAATTAATGTAGTAACAGTCCAAACTGAAAAAAATCATCATGTACACTATACTTATCTGGGACCCACTAGTTGATATTTTATTAGAATACAATGTTCTGATTTTAGGCCATTCGGTCATTATTCAAACAAGGCACAATAATCTTATTTAGGACGTAGCAGGACACATTATTTTTATTTGAACTCTTGAAATCAATATTTCAATGGGACACATCATTTTCAGTATCAACTTGGTCTATAGATTCCCAAAATCGTTTGATTTGATCTGCACTGAAAGTTCTCAAAATACATATGTAGCCAGATGCTAAAAATTAATAAACTATAATTTCGTTATTTTGTTCGTATACTAATATGGGAACTACAAGTATTTTAACTTTTTTGGATCTAGCAACCTTATAGTATGACACATTTTTTTCAGATGTTGAACCAATCCTACCTCATTCCAATTTGAGCGGAATTCTTTGCTTTACGTCGATCAATATTACAACCATGTCTTTTCCGGTCATTGATGGGGATCGTCAACAAACATAAATTAAACTAACACAGTGCTCTTATAATCACTGTCATCCGTTTCCGAACAAAAGCACAAGTGTCTTAAGCTATTGGACGATAACAACATATAGACTAACACATGGCACTCATCAAATCGATTGTCAGAAAACTTGGCAAAATAAAATTCAGCTCTATAAACAGGTTGCCAGAATAACATTTTGAAATTACCCAAGTCATGTGAATTGCTATGATATGTCCCCTACTAGAAGATACCCCAGTCGGACAGATTATTCTAATGTGAGAGCTACTGGTCTTTTGTCTAAAGAGTGCATTGTTCTTATTTTGAGCGTATTAGTCTTATCCCCAGGTGGACCCATTAATTTATATTTTGAAATCACAATCCATATATTCACTCCAGTCGGACATGTTCTGTTTTTGGACCAAATGGTCTTTACCCAAGTAAAATACATTATTTTGATTTCAGTTTACACCATCAGTTGTAAGGGCTGAATTTTTGGCTTTCGTATGTTTTTGCGCGCTTCGTGCCTCTGGTCTTTTGCCTTCTGGTTTTCCCGTTTTTCCTTAGTCTTTTAACTTTGAATGATGTAATATTGTGCTTTGTTCCTTTCAAAGTCTACTGTCGTTGTTTAGAACCAACCAGTCTTTCTTCGTTCTTTAATTGTCAGCTTCACTTTGCAGCAAATTCTTAACTTAAGGGACTATGATTGCTTTCGGGAGGTAGTGAATGAATGTGTGAAATACTTTGATTATAAATTGTGATTTCTAGTATGGTTATGAACTGCAGCAACAAGGGACAATCTTGACATGTCATCGATGATGATAGCTGTTGACATCACGTCCTCACTTATTGCATACTGTCTCCACTTTTGATAATTAAGGATATTGCTCTCTTATATATTGCCCAAATCTGTCGATTCATCTTGCCAAGTTTCCTACAAATAGCTCGATGAGTGCCCTGTGATCGTTAATAGTTTGCATTGTCTCTTGGTCCCATATACAGTCAACGGATGACAGAATTTGTAAGAGTACTTTACCCGATATGTTATGCTTGCTAATGACCTTGAATCAACGACCAAATGTCAAAATGCATGAATGTAGAAGTGTTAGACATTAAGCAAACGAATTCCGCTCAAACCAGTAGTGGAGGCCGTATTGAAATTACTATAAGTTTCCTACAAGGTTTCATCTCTTTGCTGAAGGCCTCATTGTAACACCAAGATGCTTAATCTTACCATATATTTATAGGGATTTTGTCCCATGTTCATTTACTGCATATCCCTTTATTTGTCCATTACATACTACGCTATGCACTCTCAGAATTCAACACTTCCAGTGTCGACAAAAAATATTTTACAAGTTAGTATTACGCAACCTGCTATGAGCTGTCAAAATTATGAACGTCGATAAAAGGTGACAACAATTCCATTGATTTGTCAAGTGATCTTCCTTACTGCATGATCACAGTATTCACTCAATTTGCACGACGATGACACTATTTGCTAGACAGTAAATTTTCAGACAGTATATAATAGATGATAACAGTTCGTCATCTCAAAATTGTTTGAACATTTACTATTTTAATGAGAAAACCACACATTGCCAAATGATCTTCTATGTTTAATACATATATACTCTTACAAAAAATACATGACTAGAAAGATAAAGAAGTTTTGAGAAAGGGGGATAGGAGTAGGGATCAAAGGTGTAAATAGAGATAGGACGAGTTACAATAGGAGATGAGTTATCGATGAGATTGGCTTCAGAAATAAGAAAAAGTAGATTAGAAGGAGAGAGGGACAGAGAGGTTGGGAGGAAAAGAAGAAAGTTTTGCGATGGGAGAAAGTGAACAAGCTTTCCTGACATTACTATTTATTTGTCATATCAAACATTAGCTAGTGCTAGTCACATAAATCTTTTTATGTCTTGATTAGTTAGTTTTCTTTTTTAATGTATTGCATATTCCAAACTTTTTTCTGTAAAATCTTTTCTTTTTCATCGTGAAGCTCCAATTAAATTTCGGATCATGGAAGTAAGAAAAATAATTAATATACTGAGTTTGGAATATTTTGCTGTGCATTTGGCCTTCCATCGTCTGTTGTTCACTTTAACTTTATTGTATTAAATCTTCTTGTACTTGATCCTTGGGAATTCTACTGACGTTGCTTTTTGAGCGGTGACATAAACGGAAATGTAGAGAGTAGCATAGAAGAAAATTGCATCGTTCCAGCTTATTGTAACTGATTTTTGATAGACTTTACTAAGGTCAAGCTTTCTAGCTGAATAGTTTTACAAAATGTTTTTCAATTTTTCTTACAGTTGACTTGATGACTTGATGAATGCCCTGTGTTTGTCTATATAGTGTGATTGTCCATCAGTTAGGGACACTGGTAATTTTGTCGGGCAACGGATGACAGTGATAATAAGAACACTTGACAATTTAATTAATGTTTGTTGACAGTCCTGCATCCATGGCCAGAAAAAAAATCATGATTCAGGCCACCCATTTTATATTGCCCCCAAGTCACTTAGTTATTATGCCAAGGTTTCTTACAGTCGACTTGATAAGTGTCCTGTGTTTGTCTTTATGCTGATTGACCACCAGCTATGCTATGGACACTGGTGCTTTTGTCGAGCAATGGATGACAGTGATTGTAAGAACACCTTGTACATTTAATAAATGTTGGTTGACAATCCTGCATCCGTGGCCAGTACGAACATGGATGTATCGTTGCTTCACATCCAGCAATAAATTCCAGGGTGCCGTCTTGAACTTATGAGGTATCAGAAAAGCTCATCGTTGAAGGCCTCGTGGTGACTTCGAAATGCAGAACAACAATAAATGCGTTGTCCCATTGATTAGTTTTGCAATGTATTTTCATTGTTTATTTTAAAGATATTAAGTTCACATCGGGAAGGGGGAAAACGGAAGTTGGGCTACCTAAAAGACTATTGTTCATGCCGGTACCAAGCCAGGCTCTTCCCGGGTGCCTTTCTTGTTGCAGTACAAAGTCTGGCTGCCATCGATCCCCCTGGGTTCCTTTAATTGCTGATCTTTGTCTTCCTCCATCACACTGATTTAAATGTTTGGTCATTGCAGCTATGCATTTCGACAAAAGTTAAGCATCACCAGCTTTTAAAGTTTCATCAAGAAAGTATTTAGAATGCTATTGAATTGTGTATGATGTTAACCCTCTAAACATGAAGCATGTAAATGTACTTTTTAGCTTTTGGGTAGATAATTAAAAACCCTAATTTTTGCAACCAAAGATAAAACCATTCCTTCCATTGCAGAATGCCAGTCTCAACAATAACTAGAATATGGAACATTGTGCAGTCAAATTTGCCACCAGATCATTTTTATTGAGTAAATCTGGTACAACATTCCATAATAACGAATGTAAGGCTATAGACGATTCTTCAAATAGAGTTGGAACGCGTCCAAATTCAATCAATATGAAAACAGGTGTTTTACCTGCAATTAAAAAAAAAATTACTCAAGAAGTTTCGACATTCCATATGAATGTCTAAAAATCGACTATATAAACAAAACTATCGGGATAGTTGTGCCTCGCAATAATGGAAAATATTTTTTTTTGTTAACCTATATCTTTGAAAAAAATACCAAATTTCACCGATTTCATAGAAAAAATGGTCAAGAGAAGAAAGTAGGTATGCAGGAAATCATTATTTGGACATATTGAAGTCTCTGAATCTAAGAAATGAAGTAAAAGGGACAACAGGACACACTTACAAAATGGCTAAAAATTAAAATAATATGCCACAATCTGCTAGGGAACTACACAGAAAAAACACAAATTAGACAAAAGACAGACGTAAACAACGATATTAATTCGGAACAGCCGGACTTGGCACCGGCACTAGCAAAAGCCAGCGAAAGGGTTAAACCAGCTTTTGGGTACCCAAACCTCCCCTTTATCTGTCCCACTTGCCTATAGTTTAAGTAAACATAATAGCCTTAGCATTTTTAATACAGAAAGGCAATATTTTTTTTGAAATGACAACAAAAATAATCAAATTTCAAAATTTTGAAGTTTATCAAAATTCTGTTCGAAAGTTTCTTAATTGATTTCCGTCTTTAAAATAGCCTTAACTTTGACAAAACCCTAATTTTATAGCAAAACACAACAATAAAATTGTTTAGTTTGAAATTTCCTTACAATAGAAGAAATTCATTCAAAAACAAAGGTGATATTTACTTTAAGGCGGACTATATATTTCCTGCTGTCTTTACCAATTAATAAGCTCATAGTGAGATACCATTCCCACCCTTATCACCTTTTAATCTATTTATCACAATTTCAAAGCTTTTTTCTGGGGCGATATTATACTTTTTGAGCAATGATAAGCTCTCAGGTTTTCTGTTGGTCTTTTAATCAATAAAAAGTGTTTTATCTACCTAGATCACAATGCATATTTTTAAAAAGTGGAGTCAAGTTTTTAGAGTACCATAGGAATAAAGGTCCCATGTGACTAAAACAGATAATATTGTAAAATGTGACGGTTTGTGGTCTGCCATACATCCAACCTCAGAATAATCTGCGAAATATCATTACCCCTCTAAAAATAAATCTGAATCCTTAACCAATGTATGGTTGCTAAGTGAATTACAAAACGAAACTAAAATTACATAAAAAGGAATAAAGATACAGTTGTTGGCTTAAAAGCAAAGAAATTTGTGCAAAGACATAATTTTAACGTATTTCAAAATTACTTACCTCTCTTTTGTGGAAATTCTAGCTTAAGCATCTGTTGATATTCCTTGTCAACCCCATTCCATGAGAATGGTGTAGTGGTTTACCTATAAACATTTAATTTTAGAATCAAATCACACAGGTATATACTGTATGACAAGCATACAGATGAAATTTATATATGTGTAAATCTATTCAATAACTAAATACCGAACTCACTGTGAATTTAATTTCTGCATATGCGCATTTCGACAACTTATGTCTCTTCAGTGCAGATAAAATCTAAACGTTTGGAAGACTATAAACCCAAAGATCTTTAAAAAATATCTCCATGATAAGCCTTTTATTTTATAAATATGAAATTGGATATTTTCCAATGTATTCATTTTCTTCCAAAGGTTAAAAAAAATTATGTTTACATCTTTTAACTTTGTATGGAGATCTTCATTGAACACAAAACCACAAAAAATGATAAACACGCAAAATAACAAGCATTTTTGCGTCAGTATGACATATATTTGAACTGAGCTAATTTGCAAGCGATTTGTTTTTCAATTTCATCTAGGAAACGTTAGTTATAGGGATAGTGTTATTAATTCTTTTGATGAATTTAGTTTGTATTGCATATACACGAATATCCATAATTGAAATAGGATATCAATTATAAATGAATAAAATTGATTTCTAATCTTGAAAAAATAATTCAGGTTGCAAGTGTGTATGCTTCGCCGTAAAACACTTTAAGGAGGTTCGTTTCTCATGTTTTGGGTTTCTGTCAGATTTTCGGAATTTTCGGGTTTTATCCATTAAAAAGCATTACAATTTTTTGCCCATGGACCCACTGATTTTTTTCCTATATTTTCCTTTAATTCATCTTTATGAGCATTCTGTAAAAAAATCATTAAATTTTATTTATTCTGTCACATTCACTCATGGTTAAACTTTGCTAATGTTAATCCTATGAAAAATCCGAGGAGTTCAGTTTCCCGCAAAATTTTCAATCACATATATCTCAAAAACGAGATCATCAGCCTATTAATTTTTTTTCACTGAAATTACTTGTTTTTTAATTTTCTAACAAAAAATCACATTTATTTGAAACCACTTTAACTCATATTTTCTTTGGTTTTGTACCTGCTTTGTTTGTTTGTTTTAAATTTGTTTATCGTTGTTTTGGTAAAATTTCATTATTTTATTCCGTAGGCGCGGAATGCAGTCTTGCAATAACATACTGTTACCCCAGTTTTCATTTCTACATTTAAACACCAGAACTCCAATCTTGAAAGTTGTATCTTAGAAAAATGCATGTTTGTAATGTACAGTATGGTAGTTTCTTTTTCTTTCAACACCTTTGAAAAGGAATAATATGAATATAGGTATAACCTATGTGGAAGCGAAGCTATTCACTCGGTGAAAAACTGTTAATACTGTAGGCCTTTAGAAAGGCTTTTCCCTTTCTTGGTGTTAACCAAGAACCATCGTCACCTGGAAATCACTACCACCAGAGTTGTGAAGCCAGCCAAACATCGAGTCGTTCAGACAGTGCATACTTATACCACCAATATGCCAGGACTCGTCAGCCGCATGTAAATACAAAGACCATAAGTTTTTAATTGTTAATACAGCATTTTTTATTGTATATACTCTGATGATTTTCGGCTGCTCAACCGCCATGCACTGGAGTTTCTAACACTCGCGAGCGAGTTCACTCCATTCCAGGAAGATGATGATGATGATGAATCAGGGACTATAGGAAGACGGCATTGGTGGATCAAGAGGGGAGGTTCCGGCTTATGGACCCCCTTTTTATGAAAAAAAAATCATGGTGAATTAACGCAAAAATCAACAACCAAAAATCACTGGAACTACACTCTCCTTAAACCCAATGGAACCACCCTTTTTGAAGCATGACTAATGATCCACCCGGTAATGGATATTACAGCTTGATTGTTTTCATGTGATGTAGCTGTGACTCCTTGTTTCACGCGCTGTCAAGCGCATGAAGCGTGTAAATATAGTACAATCACAGGCACTCGTTTCATTTTGAATATCTTTTATGCAAGGAAGAGGAGACGTAAAATATGAAATACTGGCATAAATCATATTAAAACATTTCAAATTATAAATACAGATACAAATACAACTTACAAATACAAATTAACTCCCACCATCGTAGTTTTGTCCTGAGCTATATTTGATATTACTGATTATTCGGATTTCGTTTGGTTTTATTTTGAAATTATGGATTTCCTTTGTTTGGGTTCTAGTGCTGCTGATGAGGAATAAATTTCCGAAATGGTCATACAGCTCATTAAAATTATTGCAGTTGGATTTAACATATGTGTTATGGTCTCATGTTCATTTACTCCATATCCTCTGAGTATTCCTCTCGTAAAATATTTTTTTTTCAGTAAAATATGTCCGTCAGGAAAATTTGTCCAGACGGACTAAATCTCCTAGGAATATATTTATTTTCCTAGGAACATATTTTCCTAGAAATATCTGTCCTATCGGATTCATTTTCCCAGGAATGCTTGTCCATGGACTTAAGTTTCCAAGTAATAAGTGTCCCCCTGACATATTTCTACCCGGATTACAAAGCAGCAACCTCCTGAGCAACGTCTCCTTAATTTCAACTACATTGTACTACTGACGAGATGGTTTTATTTTCTACAGATTTTTCAAAGTAAGTGAATATGAAAGGGTTTGGCATTGGTTTTTACAACATAACGAGCAGTATTCTTGGTCCAATTAATAAAAAAAATATCTTTCAAGTTTTGCCTCACTTTAAAGCTGCAACTTTGCTTTGGCGTAGCCATATGTAATCATTCGCCTGCAGAATAGTTATTGACAAAAGTTAATAAATTATTCAATTTTTACCCAAAAGTACTGACCAGGTAAAGCAAAAATTGTACAAACCTTATTTTTTCTAAAACTATTTATGGCCGTCAGTTTTTTTTTTCAATACGGCTTTAGAAGGCTTCATTCAAAGGAAAGCCAGACAGGTTGGTCCGCTGACCACTCAGGACAATTCGGATTGTATAAAGGATCAAATAGACGGGAGGTGTTCCTGGATGGTCATTTTTTCTGCAAAAGTTAAAAAAAATGTTCGTGCAAAATTAAGGTACACTCAATAAAAATTGACTGGAACCCCCTTTTTACGGAACTCTATTGGAATCTCTTTTTGAAGACTTTATTATCCGCGCTGCCTTTTGCCACGGCCATTTTATAACCAACAAACTGCGGTATTAACGGAACAGACTACAGTCAAGGTTTGGCTTGCATTGGAGAATTCACATATCACAAGGGTTAATTCATCTTACGCTGCATGTGTTCAAAGGTTAAGCTCAAATAAAGATTATTGCTGCGGTCAAGGAAGTGGCAAAACTTTTATTGGGGTTAGATGCTGACCTACCATCTCTGATGATAGGTCAGCATATAACTTTTATTTTTTAACACACCAAGCTTACACAATGTGTTAGATTCATCGATGTGAAATATCTACATTGAAGATATATCAGACGTGAAAATGTTACTAATGTACACAATGTTGTCTTTGCACGACGGCTAGTCAATAAAAGGTAGAGCTTCATTGACCACAGCAATATTGTTATTGTGATAAAAAGATCAAGTAAACAGGTTTGTCCACCAATGAAGACCAAACAGTACGACACAGTTCTTCCAAAAATATAGTATTTGAAGATTGTTAAACGTTATTTAAAAAATGAATTTGTGTTTAGAGTTCCGTAGGTGAAAAGAAGCTCTGAGCATTATTGAAAGATATCGCCAACATAAAAAGGGTTTGTTTAAATAATACGAAAAATATGATTCCCAGGCAAATATTTCACTGCTATGATACTCAACTTCATGTCTATCAGCTTTCATACATCTTTCGATTCTTGGATTTTCAATGTTATAATTTTATCTGCATTGAACACAGGAGCTTGTTACGAAATCATGATAATAACTTCAACTTGTTTTTGTTTGTGAGTTGAAGGTTTTATAATGATTTCGTAGGAAGCCCCTTTGCACTGAAGAGAAATAAATCTGCAGAAAAAAGGATTTATAGTAACTTAGCTAATTTAATATTAAAGTGTT
>MJUU01071025.1:51056-84648 GCA_002080025.1 Modiolus philippinarum
CCCCCCCCCCCCCCCCCCTGAATTCCGAATTCCGGCCATATAGATCGGTCCCAAACCTATATTTTCTTCTTAAATTGAACTCTGAAAACCGGACGACTTTTTCCGCGGACAATGAAATCGACCAAGTTTATTAAATTTGTCAGAAATCTCTTGCCATCTTGATTGATAAATAACTGTATTTGAACACATTACCGACAATATTGATTGAAATTTACAATAACGCAGGGAAATACACTGAAATAGTTAAGTCACAACCTAAACCGACCTTAAATATCATATATAACATGTCCGGTATTAGAGTTCGGAATTTGAAGACCGGATTTCGGAACCTCCGAAAACCGGAACCTCGTAAAACGGCCCATTTCTTTGGTCCCGACGGAGGTTGGTATTCGGAAGTTCCACTGTACACTGAGCATGGGGTAGGATGCCTAAAGTTACCCATTTTATTTGTTAGTTTGTACCTAAATGCACGACTGGAATTGTGGGGTCCGTTGTTTTTTTCCCCACGATTTAGACGGTGTAACAATACCCGTCCCCACTCTTCCCTACTGAGTAACAACCTCTCCCAGCAGTTACTGGTATTGTTAGTTTATATCAGAGAGATAAAGCTTCTAATCAGACTCTATGAAGAGAATAACACATATTTCTACATTGCTTCCAATTGTCAAATTTTAGACCTTAAATTATGCACTTCAATTTATAATATTTTATATTTATAAAATTGAAAATAAAAAAATGATCATATAATCATTAAAAATATATATCTTTTTATTTTCTTGTCGTGACAATTTGTTCATTTTTTCATATATATTCATATATGACGCCAACAGATTTTATCAGCCCATGCTTCATCCTGACGCAACTTCTAGTCACAGTATTTCAAGCCCTTTGATTTTTGCAGTTATCTATCCTGGAAGTATATTTCCTGGGGTAGCAGACGCTTGTTGTTTTGACGAATTTTCTCATTCATTTGTGCATTATTTTATTGGATTTGCATTATGCTATTTTACTTGGAAAGTTTTTGAAGTTTTGACAAAATTTTCTATAATATCCAGCCATTCCCAGAAAACGCATCAATTGTTTCTTATTCTCAGGTTTAGGAAATCTAGAAATAGCACTAATTTTAGCATCAATAGGTTTTACCTGACCCTGACCTACAACATGTCGTAAATAGTTTACATAAGCACATCCAAACTCACTCTTGGAGAGGTTGACTGTTAGCATAGCACTGCTTAAACGTTCGAAAAAAGTTCGAAGTATCTGAAGATGTTCTTCCCAAGTGTCACTATATATAAGAATGTCATCAATATATGCTTCACAACCGTCAATTCCAGAAACAACACTGTTGATGAGACGCTGAAAAATTGCCGGCGAATTTTTCATGCCAAAATCCATCACTTTGTATTGGAATAGTCCATCCGGTGTAACAAAAGCGGAAAGTTCTTTTGCACGCTCTGTAAGAGGAACTTGAAAAAATCCTTTCAATAACTAAAGTCAATTTTTGTTATGTATTTAGCATTTCCAATTTTATCAATACAGTCATCAATGCGTGGAATTGGAAATGAGTCAGTTTTTGTAACACTGTTTAATTTTCTATAGTCCGTACACATACGATAAGTTCCATCAGGTTTTGGCACTAGAATACAAGGCGAGCTACAATTACTTTTGCTAGATTCAATAAAGTCATTTTTTAACAAATACTGAATTTCATCATGCAGTTACTTTTGTTTGATCGGATTCAGTCGGTATGCTGTTTTATCGGTACTGAATCACCAACATCGACATCATGAAATATTTTATCAGTTCGTGTCGGAATGTCCGGAAACAAATGTTCAAATTCACGGAGTAATTGTTTTAGCTGTTCCTTTTGAATCGTTGGTAAATGTTGAAGTTTCGAATCCAAATCTTGTAGAATCTGTGAATTCTCCAGCTTCGGTGTGATAGATGGCGAATCAATGTTTTCACAAAAGTCATTTTCAGCATTGTCAGGGTCAACACTTACTATATTTACAGAATGTACAATATTTGTGCTTTTTCTATCTATATAAGGTTTTATCATGTTTACATGACACAACCTATTATGTCTACGTCTGTCAGGTGTTTTAATAATACAATTCAAATCACTCAGTTTCTTTTTAACAATATATTGACCAAAATATCTGGCTTCAAGTGGCTTTCCAGGAACAGGAAGTAATACAAGTGCTTTATCACCAGGGTCAAAATTACGTTTAACAGAATTTTGGTCATACTTGGTTTTCATAGATTCTTGACTAGATTTAAGATTTTTATTGGCTAGATCACAAGCTTTAACAAGTTTAGTGCGAAATTCTGAAACATAATCAAGGAGATTTAAATGGTCTTTTTCATCTGATAAAATTTTCTCGCTTAAAAGTTAGAGAGGGCCCCTAACTGTATGTCCAAAAACTAATTCAAAGGGACTAAAACCTAATGATTCCTGGACTGCTTCTCTTACAGCAAATAAAAGAAAAGAAATTCCTTCATCCCAATTTTTCTCTGCGTTAAAACAGTAGGTCCGCATCATATTTTTTAAGGTGTGATGAAATCGCTCTAAGGCGCCTTGACTTTCAGGGTGATATGCAGATGATCTGTACTGTTTAATGCCTAATTCATACATTACTTGTTGGAAAATGAATGACATAAAGTTTGAACCTTGATTTGATTGAATAGATTTAGGTAGGCCAAACAAAGTGAAAAATTTAGTTAAAGCCCTAACTATAGTTTAAGTCTGTATATTTCTTAAAGGAATAGCTTCTGGGAACCTTGTGGATGCACACATAATAGTTAACATGTACTGATTACCAGATTTAGTCTTTGGTAAAGGACCTTCACAATATATTAATATTCTACTAAAAGGCTCCTCAAAGGCAGGTATTGGCTGAAGAGGTGCTTTTGGAATAACTTGGTTTGGTTCCCTACTAACTGACAGGTCTGACAAGACTTGTAGTAATTGGAGACATCTTTTCTAAGATTCGGCCAATAAAAATAATTTAAAATTTTGTTGTCAGTCTTATTACATTGTATTAATACCTAAGTGTCTTCACAAGGGAGTATCATGGGCCATTCTTAATACCTCAGCTCTATACACCTTTGGTACTTCAATCTGATACCTTACTGCCCATTCTGCATCAGCAGACACATTAGAAGGTCTCCATTTGCGCATAAGAATACCATTTTTTGGTAAAATAAGTGACAGGTTCCTGCAAAGACTCACTTTCATCAACAGCCCTATTGAAAAGACATTAAATTTCAGGGTCTTTATGTTGCTAACTGCTAAACGTAGACTTACAAAAACCATCACCTTGAACCAATGAACTATCAAAAAACCCTAAAGGCTTGCTTGTTTTGACACCAACTAAGTTGATTCATAAATGTATCCGACAAATCAAAACCATCAGTGCTATTTTCATCACCTTTCTGAGCTTCTACACATTTCTTTTTCATAGCACAAGTTACCGCACAGGCAGGATACAACCCAGAAAACTCCTGTTCAGCAGAATCAGTAACTTGATCAAAAGAAGGTTTGTCTGTCACAGTAGGATTTCTTTGAACTTTATCCCCAGCTAAATCATTACCAAGAAGAAGTTGAACACCTTCAAAGGGCAATGATGACTTGATACCTAAGGTCACAGGTCCAGAAACAATATCCGAAGACAAATAAACATTATGGAGAGGAATAGTAGTATAACCCCTAGAATCTACCCCTTTAATAAGAACATTTCTACCAGTACTAGAAATATCATCAAACGGCAGGGTCTCCACCAACAAAAGAGCCTGAGAGGCTCTAGTATCTCTTAGAATTCGAAAAGAGGTAGAATTACAAAAATCACTCGAAAGCGACACAGAACCATCACTAATAAATGGTTCAAAAATCTCCATAATGGGACTAGATGGGGATTTGACCTCGACCTTACTAACAGGATCAGAAACAGACTTCACCTCAGAAAAAGAACTATGCACATCTTTATCAAAATGAGGCAAACATTGTGATGACTCAACAAAACCACTGGGTTTAACTTCACTTTCATTTCTTTGCTTTAACCTATAACAGTCAGATATCAAATGGCCTTCTTTTTTACAATAATTACAAGAAATCGACTTAAATGGCTTCTGTGACTGTGAGGGAGGATAGGTCTTGGACGAGCTATTTACTGCACGTTGCCTACCATTTATATTATTTTTTGGTTTGGGTGAAAAATTTGTAGAATGATTTTGATTTCTGAAAAATTCCTGTGGTTTATTAAAAAATTGTGTTTTATGTGAAAATGAAGATCATCAGCTAAACGTGCAGCAATTTCCAAAGTTTCTGCGTTTTGTTCATCAATAAAAGTTTTAATGTCGGTACTACTACACCTTTTAAATTCTTCAATTAAAACTAGCTGACGTAATTTCTCATGATTGTTATTAATTTTCTTTGATGAACACCAACGATCAAATAGTTGCTCTTTAGTTCTAGCAAACTCTACATAGGTTCGGCCACTCTGTTTTTCTGCATTCCTAAATTTTTGGCGGTAAGCTTCAGGGACCAGTTCATAGGCTTTAAGAATTAACTCTTTTACAGTGTCATAATCTTAAGCCTGTTCTACTGACAACTGAGTGTAAATTTCCCTGGCTTTACCAATTAACACACTTTATAATAACATTGACCAATTGTGTTTTGGCCACTTTAAATTCTGAGGTATTTTCTCAAAATGCAGAAAATATTTGTCTACATTTTTTTCTTGAAAAGGTGGACCAACCTGATGTTTTTAGCAACATCAAATGTCTGAGAATTCTGAGAAAGGTGCTGATTCTTTTCCAATTGAAAATTTAGCTCTCTTTCTTTTCCCTGCTGTTCAATTTCTAATTTTCTTTCTCTTCCCTGTCTTTCTATTTCTTATTTTCTTTCTCATTCCTGTCTCTCTATTTCCAATTTTCTTTGCTTTCTTTTTAATTCCAATTTTTTAATTTCTAATTCTTTCTGAATTTCGAATTTTTAATTTCCAAATACGTTGTTTGAATGCCGAAAGTCTCCAAAACAGATTCATCAAATATATCTTCTTCAACCAGATAATTTGCAATCACATTTTGAATTTCCAATTTTCTCATTCCAGATTTGACGTTAAATTTTAAATGTTTTCCTAAAATAATTAATTCATCCTTTTTAAGCTTCTCGAAATTCTCCACCTGACAAGTAGACATGAATTGTTCTGGATCAAATGACATCTTGTAAAAATTTTATTGCTGACTTTCAAATTTATTCTATTTAACAAAAATATCATAATTTCCTTTTTACACAATTCCGAATATCCCGGACGAGCCCCCAATTTCTGTTATGTGGTAGAAACGCCCAATAAATTATTGTAAATTGAAGTCAGCAAATATAAAACAAATTTGGCTCAAAATTAACCTTTAATAAGACAAAAGTAATTATTTTACAAATTAAGTATACAATATATGACTTATCTGACAATAATGAGTCCAAGTAAATATCCAAAATTATAGTTCACTGAAATCCACCAATAAATGTCCAAATGTATATATAATCCTCACTAAATAGTTGATGATATATTCACAATAATTGATGTCCATTTCCAATACGAAAGATGTGCCTGATAATCCTGTACAAACTAATTAATCCTGTATAAACTTATTTAACTGAGAGACTTAACCCTTTTCTGCTACCTTGTATAAATACATTTATTACTTCTAGAAAAATCCGTAACAAGATATTACTGGAACATTCCATATCAACTGATAATCACATGACTAAAATGATTATGTAAGGGAAAGATCTAGAAATATCTATGTGTAAAAATCTTAATATAAATTCTAGAATATTCCACATGTTCTAAAGTGTAATAACCTTGACCATTGTTTATTGTAAACAAGTTGCATAACTAGGCCAAACAAATTACATTATATTAAGGCCTTACAAAATAAAAACAATCAATACAATGTATTATAGAATGTTTACAATATTTAATTACCTATAACAACTTATATTCGTCTTTTTTCACATATTGCATAGTTTTGTTTCGGTTTTTGCGTGATCAGTGATCCTGACAATTATATGTAATAACAAGGTACCAAAGTTGCACTTAAGTTAGTTTCTGCAAATGCTTTTTTCGAATACTGATGACTCTATAGTACAGACCAAATTAAAACGTTTGTAGTGCATTCATCGAAATGCCTGTAAAAACCAATATGGTCTAAATAGAGATCTCTCTTTCAAACCTGATATAATGTTAATGTAATGTGAACACCTACTTGTTTCGTAATAGAGATTTCCTACATTATGACGAAAGGTTCCTATCAGAGACGACTTAGGGGTCCTTTGTTTTTATATGAAGTTTTTATTTTAGATTCTGAATTGTGCGGTATCCTGACAATTTTATGTCATAACAAAGTACCTTAGTTACATTTAATCTAGTTTCTTCAAATGCGCTTTTGAATACTGATGAATACTTAATTGTATGGTGGAAAGAAAAATATAATACATTGTGTAATTATCGTCATTAAGTTGAAGACTGTTGTATATGTTTCATGACAAGATAAGACATTATACTTTGAATTCATCAAATATTTTTTTAAAATCATTGAACTTTTTTTCAGTAGACTTATAATTCTTTGAATACGGTTATTTGACTAGTTTTTCTATAACAATAATTATATCTTAAGAAACATTCAGTCAAAGCTAACGAATTTGCTTTCTTTAAAATTTTTATTGACCTTCATCATTCACTTTGCCAAAAATTAGTCATTATTGAATTGCACAAAAAATCATATTAAAAAGTAAAGTTTACTTTATTGTTCTTTTGAAATGACGGAATGACATTGCGTCCTACAGTGGATCGTACCTTTCTTCTAAATGTAAGAAATAACTATTATGTAATCAGTTTCCTGTTATCTTTCTTATATTAATAATAGATATTCCTTGTCAGGCCTATTTCATTTTGATGAAATGCTGGTTTACTTTTAAACACATATTTTTTCTTTTAAATAATTAAGGTCAAACTGTACCTGTGTAAATCTATTAAATTTCCGTAAAGGGTTCGGTTTCGTGGATCCAATATCGTCAACTAAAAGAGAAACCTGTGTTAGGACACCACTCAAGGGAGTACGAAAAGGTGGTCTTTTAAGACAGATTGTCTCTTAATAGGGGTCAATATCAATTAAATTTGCGAAGAAGGGTAAATTTTAAGTGGTCTCTCAAAACAGGATGATCTCTTAATACAGATGGTCTTTCAAGCAGGTTTTACTGCATGTTGATAGTCTTTCCAGGAGAACATTGTTTTTATGTTGTATGAATATCCTCAACAAAATGTACAAGTTGTCGTCCAAAATTGTTCATTTTCCTTAAATTCAAACCGCAGCAGGTTTGCGCCTGTCCTTAGTCAGGAAATTTATTAAGCCTTTGTGAGTCTCGTCTTTTTTCTAGTAAATATTTTACGAAAGGATATGGAGTAAATGAACATGAGACCATAACACATATGTTAACTCCAACTGCAATAATTTTAATGAGCTGTATGGCCATTTCGGAAATTAATTCCTCATCAGCAGCACTAGAACCCAAACAAAGGAAATCCATAATTTCAAGAAATGTTTAAAATGCATAAAACCAAACGAAATCCGAATAATCAGTTAAAGCAAATATAGCTAAGGACAAAACTACGATGGACGGAGTTAATCCTTAGGTTTTAGAATTTACATAAATTTAGATAAAAGTAATTGAACAAAGTGTACACATGAGATATTATCTCATGTACAAGTACACCATATCTAAGAAAAATAAAGAGCATACATCTCTACCACGGGGAAGTTTACTTTATGTCTATAGGAGTCTAGGATGATGTTTATTTCGCTGAACTTGATTACTCTTTATTTAGGGGCCGACTCCGACCTGCAGTTGGGTGTGAGGTTTCCTCATCGTTCATTGAAGATCAACTTATGTTGGCTTTGAGTAGTTAGCACTCCCCTTTGGGTCGTTGTCTCTTTGACACAATCCCCGTTTCTCTTCTTTTTTCTATGTTCTGTCTTCTTTAAATAAATGTCTAACACTTTTTCTGATAGTTTTTTATTTCTTTTCATTGCTGTTAATGCGATATTATTATACATATTATATATGTACTTTCTCGCCGAAAGCGTTGTTTTTTTACTAGTAAAACAAAACAGAAGAAAGACAAACGAAAAACAACGAAAAAAAAGAAGATTCATCGATGGGGGTCTTTCTTAATCAAAAGGGCAAAAGAGTAAATTTGAAGATAACAAATGACATATATTAACTCAGTGTTATCTACATTTACTTATAGTTGTCTCAGGACGAATGTTATGTTTCCTTTTAAGTTGCAATTTAGCAACATTCTTAATTTTTATTCGTGGTGAAAGGAATGAATTTTAGTATCATTTCTACATTAACATCACAGCTGTTAATTTTATCATTTATAAAAATCGCATTGACGGAATACAAAAGTGAGATGATTTCTTTTTCAGAGTTGAAAACCAAAATGACTGTTTGTTTTATTACATGTTACAGTAAATTTGATTCGCCTAAATAACGAAATACCAAAGCTACTGAAAATTTAGTTTCTGTATTTGGTCCTTTCGACATCTTGTATATCTTCATTGCAGATAAAATCTAAATTATCTAGTAAGGTCAGAATCTGTAGACATAAATATATTACAACTGATTTTATATCATATATATTTTCTGGTTGAGGAAAGCAGTCTAGGCATATTATCCACAAGATCCACCACAAATGATAAACCAAAGCGAGGTCAAAATTAACAATCTTAGATATATGGTAATTAAAGCTAAAGCACATACAAAGAATGATGTATACAACTCGTCTTTCTATAATATATATTTCTTTTAATCTCAATGTGTGCATTATTTCTCATAAAACTAAATGTACTGTGCTTGGTTCAACTAAATTGATGAAACTTTACATGGTGCCATTAGTGCCTAGTGCTTAGTGTTATCTTGTTTGTTCAGAGTGTCACTTCTTTTATAAAAACTAAAAATACGAATTATTCACGACTAAAAGTTTGGTACTTGACGATCATTGTCAATCAAGTCATGCAAATGTACCATTGTACTAATATGATATTTATTAAAACATGACATTTAATGCAATTTGAATATCTTATGCACAATTCGTTGAGATGTTTGTATTCAATTCGTAATTATGCTTGAGAAATTATACACCAAAGAGGTGTAATACTAGACAATTTGTTAAATATATTATCTTCAAGACTGTCATATGGATGGTTTATTTTAAAAGTAAAATAAGACTTATAGAAACGTCTAAACAACTCAATTGTTATAATATTTATATGTCGTTAATTCAATGAGCCTCCCTTTTTGATCGTCTTAGCTCTACAAATTGGTGTTATTAACGTAACACACAAACTCCGGATTTTACCTTTAGGGCATGACACAGGTAATATTTTAACAAGTTACACTTGTCTTGTCTGCATATTTGTTGTTTATTAGAGTATATTGACTTTTACAACTCTGACACATGAGCAAGTAATGGGTGTGTGTGGACGTGATGGTTTATTGTTGGCTATGTTTATGATACATAAAGATGCAAGCAGAAATAAACTATTTTATAATTAGTTTTATTACTTTTTGAAAATTTTTCCGTTTTCGACATTTCTTCAGTGGATTGATTTTGCAAGTTGAAACATGCATCCTTAACCAGTTGTGTTTTTTTGACATCTGTATCGAAATGACGAAAAAATGGCGACCGGTAGATCGTAGTAAGTCACACTGAAATATCGATCTCATGGACTTATCATTTGGAATAAAACATTAATATACATGTATATGTGCCCATAAGGAAAATAATATCAAATTTTATTTTTTTTGCGAATTTTCCCTTTAACGTCATCATGAGGCTTCATCAATGAATTTTTAAATGTGTCTTTTTCCTATCGTCTTACATAGATTCCTGACATTTGTCGCTATATTTCCCGATTAGTTTTCGCATAACCTTTGATCCAAAGTTTCTGAATGTTCATTTTTAATGCTTATATTTGTTCATTTCATGTTTCTATTTAGGTTATTGTTGACCTTTCAATGCTATTAAATAACGAAGTACCGAAGGAATTTTTCGACAACTGTGTCTATTCCATGTAGATGAAGTCCAAACGTTTGGAAATCAATTGGCCGAAAAACTAATAAAAGCTGAAAAAGAACTAATAACTAATAAAATCTAAAAAGAAAAAAAACAAACAAACAAACAACAAAACCAAAAACAAAAAAAAAAAACATAAAATAAATCGGGTATGGAAAGACGTTCGCACGAGAGAGATGCTTCTCAGTTTTTAACAAAATTTTGTGATAATTAGATATTGGAAGTTACAAAAATGAAATCAGATTCTGGACGAGTCCCAATCTCTATTCAACACCAATCTTTTTTACTATTAAAACCGATTAAAGTCAGAAATTTTGTCTATTTTTAAAATCAACTTTAAAAGATAATTAAAAAAAATTAATTAAAGTACAAGTGAAATTTCACTTTGTTTTTAGGCACTGTAGATGTTAAATGCTCTCTTTCTTATATTACATTCGATGTTGATCAGAGCCAGTTTAATATATTTCTAACCAGTTTAAATTATTATCATACAACGATCCCATTTCAAAGAAACGCTTACACTTTCATAGGTTATCTTTAGAATGATGTCAGTTTACTTTGTGTATTTTGTACATATGTCTCAATTTTTAGATTTGTAATGTAGTAATATTTCTATTGCAAAACGTTATTCAGTAAATACAAGTTTTAAAAATATTTCATTTTTATGTTGAACAGAAAGAAAGAGGGTTATCATATCTTACATACTTTTTGCTCAGGAAGCTTTCCTGTTAATTGCTAATTCCTGTTAATTGCAAAATTTCCTCTGACAAATAGACTTTGCAATTAAGAGGAATCCATTGTATTACATATTTTATTTAAAAATGAATTGTGCTTTACCTTTACCAACATAAGTACTCTCGGGAATTAAAAGTCCATAAACGGAAGCGTTGGTCTAATGGTATTTAGTAACTTAATTCCATAGTTACATTCAAATTAGATACTGCAAATGCTTTTTTCAACAATTTATGTCTGTTCAGTGCAGTTCAAAATAAAACAATGAAAGATCATAGACTGAACGATGTATAAAACTTGATAGAGAACGAATAATCATTAGACTTTAAATAGGGGGCAAAATCAGTTAAGGACATAGCTTTGTATGATGTAGGTACTCCTTATTAACCATTGGTTCAAAAAATGTTTTACAGCTGAAACAGAAAACATGACCAGTAAAATCCAAACAGTGTGTCAAAACTGGTAAGGAATAACTAAATACCGAAGTCACTGTGAATTTATTTTCAGCATATGCGCATTTCGACAACTTATGTCTCTTCAGTGCAGATAAAATCTAAACGTTTGGAAGACCATAAAATCAAATATGTTAGGAGAGAGCTATGCATTGGTGAGATTAAACTCAGTTTCAACCAGAGTTTGAAAAATTTCAATATTGCAACTTACAAATTAAGATCAGTTTTCAAGTCAGAATCGCAGCATTGACTACTAGGTTGATGAGTACATTCAGGGACTAAAATTAAGAAAGGGTGAAATGGAAAAAATCATCGACAAATGAAACCATCAGCAAAATACAGTCGATTGCTCCATCACAAGAGGACCACTGAAAACAGTGCGAGTAAGCGAGGTGATAAAGCTCTCAGGGTGAACAATAATTAAGCGTTAACAAAAGGATGAGACAAAACCGATCTGGCATTGATGATGGTCGAGCTAAAACATTTCGAGACACCAGAGTATATAGTCATATGATAAGTAATCTAGTGTCATTTAAACCTAGGTTAACTTTTTTGTCAACAATTTAGCCCTTTCACATGCTCAGTTTTTCTCACCCCTTCAAAGAAAATAACAGTGACATTTTATCTTTTGCAATTTTGAATTTAATTTTGACTACCTGTTTAGTGTGCAATCAACTCTTGATTTCTTTTGCCGAGTTGTCGATCAGTACCTTGTGGCTGAATAAATGTTGTGAAAATCTGCAGTGAACAGAAACATGAATATAGCGTTGTTCGACATCAAACAATGAACTCCACTAAAACTGGTACTTAATGCCATCTTAATCTTCCTATGAGGTACCAGGAAAGCCCATTTTTGAAGGGCTCCTTGTCACTTCAAAAATTGAATAAAAGTGACAACAAAAGTCCAAAGCAATCAGAGGGAGAGATCAGTAGGGAAAATCCGTAAAATATCCAAGGGGCACTCATCAAGTCATTTTCAAGAAAACTTGGCATGACAAAACAGAGGAATGGTGATGGTAAAAAAAACAACATTTGACAGATTCAGTTAAGAGGATGTCCTAAGAAAATTAAGGCAGTGGCTGGCACATGACAAATTTTGTTTTTAAAAATCTGTTAGCATTTTGAAATCATAGACACTCATTATCTCCAAAATTGACTTCAGTTCTTCATTTACAGCAAAGAATTAAGAGTAATAAATCAGATAAAAAGGGATTAAAGTATGGAATTAGCTCATTGACTTTTTACACAATTTAGTTGCTTTGTTAAGGTTATCTAAATATGATATTTGAGCCATCCATGGTTGATATGGAAAATTATATCTTTGTTTAGACATTTGTATAGTTTCAGCTTTGAAATAGAACAAAAAATTCAGTGAGATCAGTTTCGCAGTATGCCAGTCATAATAGAAGGATCTGCCTGATTTCTTCATGCACAGCCTCTTAATAAAATGTCAAAATTTTAAAGTATGATAGTGTACTCATATGAAGAATCCCTCTAAAAGCAGTACACAGTTACTGAAATATATAAAGACAACACATATTTGGCATTGAGGTTCTTTGTACGGACGCCTCACACACGTCCATAGAGGAAGAACTGATCAAATAACAAAATACCGAAGTTACCGTTAATCTATTTTCTGCATATGCGCATTTTCGACAACTTATGTCTCATCAGTGCAGTGTGTTTCCGTCTATATTTTGTACAGAACCAGTATTTATGATATGAAATCTGCAGTGCCTAATTAATATACAGATAACCTATCTTCCTATTTCAGACGATGTGTCCCCTGATCTTTTGGAGCCGCATTCAATAAAAGGCTTCTTAAAAATAAAAGTAAACTGTTCCATCCTATAATTTGAGCTTTCATTATGTAACAATATTTTGCCAGTAAACAAGTCTCGTCTTGGTGATTTTCTTCATCTTTGATCGCTGTCAGCTTAAATACATCTTTGATTTATGGTCTTCCAACAGTTTTTTTTAGATATAAAGTTACTCGTCTATCTTAAAGAGCTTGACATTCAAGACAATACAGATATTTAAACATCTACCTAATTCTTTGACCCTCATGAAAATGAATTAACCAAAGAAACAGATTTCAAACAAGCAGAATGACAGAAGCCAAATTTTCACTATTCTTATTGTCAACGTCTCTTTTCTTAATAGCAACTTTCGAACATCGACAGCATATGGAATTTATATTACAAACGCATTCGCTAATTAAGGACCAGTATTGTAAACAATGAATTTCTTGCACCAGATCTGTTGCTAACAAATAAGCCATCATTAAGAGGCCCTCAAGAGCCTGTATCGCTCACCTTGGCCACGGCTGACACGGGCTGTCGAAATAACCTCAATAACAAAGGGCCCAATATTCAAGCATGTTAACAGACCTTGATGTTATTTTGAAATACAAGATCTTGATGTTATTTGAAATCCAAGACCTTGATGTTGTTTTGTTTTTTTTAAATACAAGACATAGATGTTATTTGAAATACAAGAAACTCCTACAGGGGTATTTGACCAAAACATTGTAATAACTCATGTAAGAATATTTAGATTTTTTGAAAAATTAGCATGTGGGTAGATCTTGATATACTAAACAATCTGTTTTTGAAATATTAGACAAAATATATAAAATCATAAAAAAAAATGACCAATAAAGTGCAATTACTCCTACAGGGGTATTAAGATTTTCTTCAAAATGAGCATGTGTATAGATCTTGATATGATTAACATTTCTGTAATTTAAACCTAACCCGTATTTCAAACTGAAATACAAGACAAGATACATAAAATCACGATCAATTTGACTAATAAAAGGAAATAACTCATACATAGGTATATAGATTTTCTTCAAAATTGGCAAAGAGGTAGATGGAGATAGATCTTGATATGCTTAACATTTTTTGCTTTTAAAATTAACCTCAATCGCAAACTGTTTTTGAAATATAAGACGAGATATATAAAATCACGAAGAAAATGACTAATAAAACATTGTAAAGGGCAATAACTCCTACAACGGTATTTAGATTTTCGTCAAGATAGGCAAGTTGGTAGATCTTGACAAGCTGAAAATTTTTGCAATTAATCTAAACCCTATCTCAAACTGTTTTTTGAAATACAAGATGGAATATATAAAATAACAAAAAAATGACCATTAAAGGGCAATTACTCCTATAAGGGTTTTTACATTTAACTCAAAATAGAAGTGTGGGTAGATGGTAATATGCTCAACATTTATGCAATTTAAACATTACTTCTTTTTCAAACTGTTTTTCAAATACGAGACGAAAAATACAAAATCACGAAAAATTGACTTTATAAGGGCAATAACTACAACATGGGTATCAAGACTTTCTTTCAAATTGGCATGGCGGTAGATCATGTTATGCTAAACATCTTGGCAAGTCAAAGTTAACGTTTATCTCAATCTGTTTTTGATATATTAGAGGTCATATATAAAACTACGAAGAATTTGACTAAGAAAGGACAATTACTCCTACATAAGAACAACAATAAAAGCGTTCCTCCTTTGCTTGTTTTTTACCATTACAAAAACAGGAAAACAGCAAACACCTACAATGGCCAGGAACTACAATCACATGCCACAATTTACAAGCAAACTGCACTAGAAAAACAATAATGAAAACATGAGACAAACATAAATAACGATAGGAACTCGGGATAGCCGGACTTGGTACCGGCACCAGCAAAAGCCAGTGGTAGGGTTAAACCGGTTTATAGGTACCCAAACCTCCCCTTTCTCTATCCCGTTTCCCTATAGTATCATAAACATGCGAATAAAACCCAATACAGGTAGACTACTATCTCAATGACCACTATCTTGGAACAGAAAAAGCATAAGACAAAACGTAATTTTGAAAGAAGGGTCAAAGAGTGCTCGCCGCTAAACTGCCGGCTTGCTCAAGGAATCTAGTCTGCTGGTAAAACACTGTATTTGTAGAGACTTTGTCTCATGTCTATTTACTCCATATCCTTTTATTCAAAAACACTGTCCCAAAAGCTGCTTAGTCAGGGATTTGTTCAACCTTTGTTAATTTCATCCCTCAAGAAATTCTATGGCCGTCACCATAGCATCATTGAAAGATATGACGTGTCAGTATCCCAAATGAAAGTGGACATTTTCAGCTAGATTCACGTCTTCCCGGATTTGACTACCGACTTTGACATTTTCCCGGATTGAATCACTCACAGTATGACGGGTGCTGTTAACAGAGCAGGACATGCTTACCCTTCCGGAGCACCTGATGTCACTCTCAGTTTCACTGGAGTTCACAGTGTGAGTGCCTTTGTTCTAAATGTTGTGGTTTCTGGTTCTGTGCTTTGTGTCTGTCTGGCGTCATTGTTTTTGTGTCTAAGGTCATTGTTTTCTGTGTTCTCGTTTTTGCCCTGTCTTTGGACTTCGATTTTTGTGAATATCACCCCTTTGTTCCTTCGGTATTCTACTGCCGTTGATTCACCATAAGTATATAGATTTTCGTTAAAATTGGCATTAAGAAAGATCTTGATATGCTGAAAGCTTTTGCAATTTGAACTTAACCTCTATCTAAAACTGTTCTTGATATATAAGACGAAATATATAAAATTGCAAAAAAATTGACCAATTAAGGGCAATATCTCATACAGCGGTATTAAAATTTTCTTCACAATATGCATGTGAGTAGATCGTCATATACTGAACATTTTTGCAATAAAAAGTTAACCTCTATCTCAAGCTGTTTTTGATATTTTAGATGAAATATATAAAATAACGAAACATTTGACCATTAAAAAAAAAACAAAAAAAAACTAAGAATTCACATTTTACTCAAAATAGAGGTGTTCGTAGATCCTAATATGCTGAACATTTAGGCAATTTAAACTTAACCGGACATTTATCAAAATTCAATTCCCCAATAAAAACTTGGACGCTATAAATCTTGCTAACATTCTACATAGCAAAACCGTGACATCAAACATTCCTCCTTATTTTAATGATCAATCAGTGTCACTTAGCTCATATTCCTACACTATACCAATTGCAACTTCCATTTTCAATTACAAACGGGTATTGCATGACTTCCAAACTGATGACTTTAAAGCCAAACCACCTGATTGTGCTTGCTCCTCTTCCCCATTCATTTATATTCCGGCTGGACACGCTATAACTGGAGACCTAGATATCGTAGACAACCTCAAACTACGAGATATTTTCTCAAAAGGTCCCAAATTTCGTAACCCCAAGCACATCAACTGGAAGTACAACTTCAAGATTTTGATGGATGCAGTTGAAGATTATGATAGGAAGTGCCTTGTGCAGGAGATGGGCATCGACAGTTCATCTAGAAACCCTACTTATACCCCTATAATATCGAGGGATGAGATTGTAAAAAACACACTTCAGTGTTAGCATCATTTGGCATAAAAGCTTATGATGAAAACAATCAACTCCCTTACATCTACTTGGTCCCTAAACTTCATAAGAATCCATACAAACAGAGAATCATTGCCAGGTCTTCCATATGCACCACTAAACCTCTTTCACAGCCCCTCACTATTTTGTTGACCGCAGTCAGAGATGGCCTGAAAAATTAATGTAATAAAGCTTAATACACAAGCGGTGTGAATCAAATGTGGATTCCTAAAAATTCAAAAAATCGCCTTGAACAGCTATCCTCAATCAGTCTTACCAATTGCCATAGCATTCAAACTTTTGACTTTTTTACACTTTATACAACCCTGCCACACAATAAACTGAAAACAGTAATTGCAAATTTAATACATCAATGTTTCTGCACAAAAAATTAAGAACGCAGATACACTTGTTTAGTTATAGGGAAAGACAAGACATATTTTGTTAAGAACCAAAATGATTCGAACAAGTAGTACACTGAGACTCAAATAATCAAAATGTTAGAATTTTTGTATCGACAACATTTTTGTCGAATTTGGAGGTGGTGTTTTCCAACACACAATAGGGATTCCTATGGGAACAACCTGTGCATCGCTTTAGCTGACCTTTTTCTGTACTCGTACGAGGTCAAGTTTTACAAGCAATGTCTTATTCAAAGAAAACAAAAGCATTTAGTCCAGTCCTTTAATTTCAGCTTCCGCTACATAGACGATGTACTGTCTACTTCAGCTTCATACCAAGATCTTTAATTGTATATTGACGAAGATTGACGTGTAAAATCTAAGCTATATGACAAGCGTGATGATTTAAATTTCCAAATTGTGAACATTCCCTTTCTTAGCAGCAATATACCAAACTCTCCAGCCTATGGAGTGTACATTTCACAGTTGAATCGTTACTGTCGAGCGTGTAGTTTGTACAGTGATTTCTTGAACAGAGCGAAAACACTGTCCCAAAGCTGCTTAATCAGGGATTTGTTCAACCTATGTTAATTTTATCTCTAAAGAAATTCTATGGCCGTCACTATAACATCATTGAAAGATATGACGTGTCAGTATCCCAAATGAAAATTGAAATTTTCAGCAGGATTTACATCTTCCCGGATTGAATCACTCACAGTGTGACGGGTGCTGTTAACAGAGCAGGACATGCTTACCCTTCCGGACAACCTGATGTCACTCTCAGTTTCACTTAAGTTCACACTGTGAGTGCCTTTGTTTTGAATGTTGTAATTTCTGTTTCTGTGCTTTGTATCTGTCTAACGTCATTGTTTTTTGTGTCTAACGTCATTGTTTTCTGTGTTCTTGCTTTGGCCGTGTCTTTGCTCTTCGATTTTTGTAAATTCAACTCCTTTGTTCCATCGGTATGTCTCAAGAAATTCTATGGCCGTTACTATATAACATCATTGAAAGATATGACGTGTCAGTATCCCAAATGAAAATTGAAATTTTCAGCAGGATTTACATCTTCCCGGATTGAATCACTCACAGTGTGACGGGTGCTGTTAACAGAGCAGGACATGCTTACCCTTCCGGACAACCTGATGTCACTCTCAGTTTCACTTAAGTTCACACTGTGAGTGCCTTTGTTTTGAATGTTGTAATTTCTGTTTCTGTGCTTTGTATCTGTCTAACGTCATTGTTTTTTGTGTCTAACGTCATTGTTTTTTGTGTCTAACGTCAATGTTTTCTGTGTTCTTGCTTTGGCCGTGTCTTTGCTCTTCGATTTTTGTAAATTCAACTCCTTTGTTCCATCGGTATGTCTCAAGAAATTCTTTGGCCGTTACTATATAACATCATTGAAAGATATAACGTGTCAGTATCCCAAATGAAAGTTGAAATTTTCAGCTAGATTTACATCTTCCCGGATTGAATCACTCACAGTGTGACGGGCGCTGTTAACAGAGCAGAGCATGCTCACCCTTTCACTCCTTTGTTCCTTCGGTATTCTACTGCCGTTTTTTCTGTCTCAAACTGTTTTTGAAATACGAGATGAAATATATAGAATGACGAAAAATTTGACGAATAAATTACAATAACTCCTCCAGCGGTATTAAGATTTTCTTCAAAATTGGCATGGAGGTAGATTTTGATATGAGATCTAATGACCTGAAAATTTTGCACACACACTGGCCTCTCACTGATACTGTCGATATCTACCGAAACTTGTGATGATTCTTCACCAAACCCTTCGGGGAGTTTTGAGTTTGATTTTTCTTCCGTAGTGCGACAGTGTTCTACCAGCATACTAGGCGCCTTGAACCAGCCGGCAGTTCCGCGGCGAGCACCCCTTGACCCATCTTTCAAAATCACGTATTGATTTCTTTTTCTTTCCTGTCAAAAATGTGGTCATGGAGTTCGTAGTCTACCTGTATTGGGTTTTATTCGTATGTTTATTATACTATAGGGAAACGGGGCAGGTAAAGGGAAGGTTTGGGTACCCATAAACCGGTTTAACCCTACCGCTGGCTTTTGCTAGTGCCGGTACCAAGTCCGGCTGTCCTGAGTTCCTATCGGTGTCATTGTTAGTCTTTTGTCTTATTCGTGTTATTCATGTGTAGTTCCATAGCAGATTGTTGTATGTAATTATAATTTTCAGCCATTGTAGGTGTTTCCTATTCTCCATTTTTTACATGCTTAACATTTTTGCAACGTAGACTTAACCGCTATTTCGAACTGTTTTTGATATATAGGACAAATACATAAAGTTAGGAAACATTTGACCAATACAGAACAATAACTCCTACAAGGGGTATTAAGATTTTCTTCAAAATGGGAATTTGGGTAGATATTGTTATGTTTAATTTTTGCAATTTAAACTTAACATCTATCTCAAACTGTTTTTGCAATACATGACGAAATATAAAAAATCATGAAAAAATTAATTAATAAAAGGCAATAACTCCTAGATGAGTATTTAGGTTTTCTTGAAAATTGGCATTGAGGTAGACCTATATATGCTGAACATTTTTGCAATTCAACCTTAACCTTTCTCTGTTATAATCTTTTTAATTGAAAATATAAAACATCAAAATTTTGAAAATTATATGAAAAAAGGGCAATAACTCCAAAATGGGTTATCAGATTTTCTTCAAAATTGCAGGGGAAGTGGATCATTTTAGTCATGTTTACATCGTCAGATTTTTTATATCGGCAAGGGTATTGAGTTTTTTGCCCAAAACAGCAATTTACCCCTATGTTTTATTTTTAGTTACAGGGGCCTTGTCTATACTTTTCAACTGTTTGAGGGTTAGAGAAGTAACACGTGTCATGATTTTTTGAATTGGTTTTGTGTAAGAGTTAGATAATGACATTATCCATTGAGCTATTTCATAGATCTTTCAAAACCACATATCCCTCATTGACTATGCGAGAGGTACTGCAGACTTGGTAGGATATTCTTACTCATCTTGAGCTCTTGATGTCATTCTCAGTTGTGTGGAAGTTCACTCTTGAATGTCTTTGTTTCCGGGTTTTTTGGCTGTAATGTCATTGTTTTTTCTATGTTCTCATTTTAGTTATCTCTGAACCTTGATGTTTGTAATTTCCATATTCTTTGTCCCCCCTGTATTCTACTGTTATTGTATTTACCTTACCTAATCCCTGTCTCTGCTCACATTTTTTTTATTATTAATTCGCATACCTCAAATATTTCGTTAAGCATAATTCAAATTAACAAACAACAGTTAAATAGAAGTCTGTAAATTTAAAATGGGGTCTACTCTCTAAACATGCTAAAGTTTTAGTTCTGGTTGTGATAACACTGATGAACAGGGAAGATGAAAACTATCTTTTTTGAATAACAAAACAACTAAGATAATGTTAATTAAATAACTACAGATGAAACAACTTATGTCTCTTCAGTGCAAATAAAATCAAAATATTTGGAAGACTAGAAAACCGATATATTTGTAAAGACAAATAACCAATAGCACATAAATGAAAAGCAAAATTAAGCTAAGGATAGAGCTATGAAAGAGGAAGATACTTCTTAGAAAATGTAACAAAATTTTCTTAAATTCAGATATTGCAAGTTTCCGAGTAGAATTTCGGAACAGAATCAGATTTGTTTTCTATCAGTTTTTACACATATTTTGGTTATGGATTTTCAAAGTTTTGATTTTATCAGCACTGAAGAGACATTAATGCACTTATGCAGAAACTAAATTCACAGTAAACTCGGTATTTTGTTATTTTTGAATTTATGAATATTCTCGGGAGCTAAAGTCCACCAGCAGTATATTTGACTTTGTGGTGATGAATAACTTAATAACGAAGTTACTATAAATTTTAGTTCTGCAGATTGCCATTTTCACAGCTTTTGTCTCTTCAGTACAAATTAAATCAAAATGAAGACGATATCTGAGTCAGTAACAAGTCGTACTAATATTTTAATAAACGAAAAAGGAAGAATTTCACTCTAGCTTTTTATTGTAATCAAATATGATAAAGGCTTGAAAATCTTAAAGTTAATTTATTCACAGTAGATTTGTTCATTATAACTAGAAAGTTTGAAATAAAAACGCTTTTTTGTCACTTGTATTACAAACCAAGATATCCCCGGTATGCTTATTAAGGACAGTAGCTCGTGGACGGAACAAACCATCAGATTCAGCAAGTAATATTTTACTTGACTGACCGTCACGCGATATAATGACTACATAATTAGAACCCCGTCCTACGATAAAAACGTTATGATTGTTATCGACAGCTAGACCGCATGGCATTACCACAGAATCGTTCTTGAATTTCAAGATTTGTTTACCAGACATATCACAGCATGTTACTGTATCTTCTTTCCAATCAGAGTAGTATATCCTGCTTGTTGTAGTTGTTACATAATTCACGGAACCAACGTTGATGTTTATAGTGTTCACTACCTTCCCTGACATGTCAATGACAACTACACCACGACCGAAATCAACAACATAAAGTTTTCCTCCATGATAAGACAATCCCCAGGTCTAGTTGTCTAAATCTACATTCTACTGTTATGTTCTCGATGTTTAAAATCTCAATGTAATGTGATTTACCATAGGATACCACTACACGGACTGAATCTATCACTGTTATATCGAACGGTTTACTAGAGACAGGAATGTCACAGACATGTGTTCCATTCTGATTGTACTGCTTTAATTGTTTCTTACCTGCATAGTCTGCAATTATAACGTGACCGTTAGGTAAGATTGCACATCCTGTAACCGACACAGTACTTCCTTCCTTCCTTAACGTAAATGTTTGTTTCAGATTGACTTCAATTTCACTTATGCTTTTCGTAACAGGATGTAAATGTTTTTGTGCCTGAACGATCTTTGGTTGTGGCAATTGTACCTGTGTCTTTGTTACTTCAACATTAATTTTCCCAAATGTTTTAACTTCAGTCAAAAGAGATTTAAGAACTTGATAAATCTCGACATTAGCATTGTACTTTTCAATGACATTTTGTTTCAATGTTGATTTTAAACACTCATGAACTTCTTTGTTTATCTCACGGGTTTTGATAAAGATATGTAAATCGGATGCACAATTTTCTAACTCAGTTGTCTGGTCTTTAAAATGTTTCATTATTTTCACTGTTTCTTTAAAATTTTTGTAAATTTCATTTTGTTTTGATTTACACGACGTAAGTTTTGAGATTTACTCTAAAAGCAAATTTTGTTCCATCTCATCTAACTGTTGGTCTATTTTGACTCGTACCTCTCTGATGGATTCTTTTATTTTCTTCTCTTCTTCAACAAGGTATTCCGGGTTTGAATTTTTAACTATGGTTTGGATATTCTTGAGTCCGACTGAAATGGTTTCTTGTAAATCAGTGAAAGCGGTTGATTGTTTTGCATTTTTGGCAGCATTTGCAAGAGGTATTATTTCCCCGCAAGATCTATGACGAGATTTGACACAGGATAAACAAAGAGGCACGTTGTGTTTTTTACAGTACGAATCAATGATCTTCCCGTGTTCTTCATATTGAATGTAAGATGTTGCCATGTTGAATCTGTAATACGTCAAAATAAGAATTAGTTGTAAAATAAGTAGCAAAACGTATCAGGAAGCACATAAACACGAAAATGAAAGAAATAAGACAAATGTAAACAAGATGAAAAACAGCAATGAAAGCGTTGTTTCTTTTATTTAGTTCTACCGTGTATTTGTTGCGAATTTGTCTCAAGTGCATTTACCCAATATCCTTTCATTGTTGTATCAAATGAAGCAGCTCGGGATGGCCAAACTTGTAACGGGCACCAGCTAGTTTTTGGCTTGGTCTTTACCGGTGTATTTGGTCCAAAACTTCTTATGGGACCCCAAATCTCCTGCTTTTTTCATCTCATTTCTCTATAGTTTAATAAAATGCTAGAAAAGTTAAAACAGGTATACTAAAGCAATTTGCAAGTGCACGTAGTAACTGTCCAAATGATGACATTTAAACAAACACATTTTACTAATCCAGGACCTATCGCATTAATCCAATTTTGGACTACATAGTCCAAATTCAAACAAAACGCAATATTCTGATTTAGGATGTAGCAGTTATTCTTGCAATGGAAACGTTATTCTGATTTGAGCCGTACAAGTCATTATTCTAATAGGACACTTCAGCTTGAAGACATGCTTCGGTTTTTGGATTTCCAAATGCTTTGATTTTATATGAAGCGACATAAGGTGTCTATAAAGCCATATGTAGAACGTAAATTCACAGTACCTGGTTATATTTTTGCACTGTAATCTTGTAACATTTTTATGTACAGTAACTTCGTTATATACAGAAAGAAATTTCACAGTATCTCTTTTTATTGGGGCTTACCGGTATTTTCGACTTTCTTAGGGGATCTAGAAGTCTTAATTCCATTTTTTTTACTTCTAGTCCTTAACCTAGTCATTTGCATTACTATGATTCATGCCCTACTAGACGTTATCAAAGTCGGACAGATTATCCTCCTTTTGGATTTAGTCTTTCAACCAGTCTGCATTATTTTTATTTTGGACTCACCAGCCTTTGTCTTGGACATATCAATATTGCCCAAGCTTAACACACTTATTACATTTTGAAAGCACCATCTTTCTTCATTTATTGTTCGAGACCCACTAGTCTACACAAGTAAGATACATTATTCTAATTCAGGGCAGTTCATTTTACCTTCCGGGGCATATACACTCATTCTGTTATTCAGTTTTGGTATTCAACCCCTGCTGTTTGGGAATAACCAATCCTTACTTAAACTTTCGTTGTAAGTTGCAGCAAATTCATTAGGGACTTATAGTATAACTAATTGACCGACGTGAATATCGATAAAAATGTGCCGAACAACGCAGAAGGATTAAACGAGTTGCGGAACTTTGTTAAGCAACGAGTTTAAACCACTGCGTTGATCGACATGAGTGACATTTTTATTAATATTCATGATTGGCGATTAGTTATGCTTTTTATTATATAGATTTTTTTCTCAAAAACCGAGATTTAAGATGCGGATTATTTTTTTTTTCATGTCAATACGCCAGTTGTTTACTTGACGACGATATTGAAGAGATATTGTGACGTCGCTTCATTAAGACATCACCCAGTGACTAGAAATCCTTTATTTTCACCGGTGACAATATGACATTTATTTAACTGAAAAAACTCGATAAATCACCGCTATTTATATAATAATATGGATTCAGTTTTGAATTATTGAATGAATCATGCAATAAACGAAAATTTATATAATATTGCAAACAACGGCAGTAGAATACCGAAGGATCAAAGGGGTGAAATCTACAAAAATCGAAGTCCAAAGGCATGGCCAAAACGAGAACATGGAAAACAACGACGCCAGACACAAAACAACGACGCCAGACAGACGAAAGGCACTGAAACAGAAATCACAACACTCAAAACAAAGCACTCACAGTGAAACTGAAAGTAACATCAGGTGCTCCGGAAGGGTAAGCATGTCCTGCTCTGTTAACAGCACCAGTCACACGGTAGGTGGTGGCATATATATTTGATATAAAATGTGATATCTACGATTGCAATATACAGTCCAACAAAGCAACAGCAATGACAAGTCTCAACATGTCATAGATGACGATGGTGTTTACAGCAAGCCTCCACCTTATGCATACTGTCTTGACTTGTGACAGGTAAAGAGTATTGCAGAACATATCATGCACTCTAGGAAATTCAACACTACTATAGACGACAAAAATCTTTTACAGGTCAGTATTTCCTAAGTGCAAGCGATGGTAGTATTTATTCAGTCTTCACTTTAATTACGCTATTTGCGATACAGTTGTTTTCTACAGATAAGTCATCTGCAGAAAGTCTATGGTAGATAAAAACAGTACTTTTATTGATCCATTTTACATCTTCAAATGATTGAAACATGGACATTTTTAACAACATGCTAAAATTGTCTAATTTTTTACTTGTTTTAAAACAGATACTAATAACAAAAAAGAATTTATGAGTGGTTATTTGAAGGGAAAAATGGGAGTTTGGAGAAGTGAGATGATAGTTTAGAGAAGAAGTGTATTAACGGATAGGAAGTCGTAACAACAGGAGATAAGTTATCAATGAGATTGAGTTCAGAAATAGGAAAGAGTTTATATGATAGAGGGATAGAAAGAGAAAGTTGGAGGAGAAACAAAGACAGGAGAATTACAAAACTGTTCTAACGCTATTATATATTTGCAGTATGTTACATAAAGTGATGATTGTCGAACACTTTTTCTATGTCTTGAATAATTCGTTTTCTTTTTTAAAGGTCTTGTATATTATGAAAGAAGGAAACAAAAAAAAAACAGTATGACCATTAACAACTACAATTGAAATCAACCAGAAAAAACTTTAAAGCAAAAAGCTAAAATTGAATGTGAAAAACTTATAATACTTAAGTCACTTAGATCTTTAATCATTCAATATATTTGAGTTTCTAGAAATATCTTCCGATCCGAAAAAAATGTTTCTATAGAATAGAAATTGTCATGGGCCATCTGTTTAATCATAATACTTGTTCCTATATTTTGTGGATGAATCATGTACATGGTCTTGTATTCTTGTTTTATTTTCTTCTATCTGCATTTTGACTTTTGTAATTTGCTTTCTCGTGCTTTGTTCATTCGGTAAATTATTGACATTGTTTTTGAGCTGTGACTTAAACAAAATTTACAGGGAAGCATTGAAAAATTTGCCATGCTTCGAATTATTGAAACTGATTTTTGATAGGTTTTAATTTCAAGATCGTAATGGACGCTGTTGCGGATTACATAAGAACGTGGGTTAAAAGAGAGACGGACCAAGGAGAAGAAATTGAGTCATTGTCAGATTGGATAAGATCCATTCGATCTTTAGTGCGGATTCATGTTAACAAACTACGCAGATGTGTTAACAATCGACCTAAGTCTGTAATTGAAGATCATGATGCCAGTAAGTATCTCTCTACATAACATGACAAATATCTTGTTGTACCTGCAGACAAAGCTTCTTACAACAACGGTTTTGTATGTAAAGCACATTACTATAACTGCCTCATCAAAGAAAGAGCATTGATCACAATACACCAGATATTGCTAAATAAAAAAGAGTTTCATTTGACAAAGATAAATTCCTTTCCAATCACAGATCACTCATGTCTTTCTTAAATATCCTTACTAAAAATAACTATCAATACCTGCCATACCTATATTGGGTAACAAAATTACACAAAAATCCATATAAGAAAATAAAAATCGCAGGGTCTTCATCTTGCTCAACTACCGAATTGTCTATTTAACTCATTAAGCTTTTGTCTGCTGTCAAACAACGGCAGTAGAATACCGAAGGAACAAAGGGGTGAAATTCACAAAAATCGAAGTCCAAAGACAGGGCAAAAACGAGAACACAGAAAACAATGACGTTAGACGCAAAAACAATAACGTTAGACAGATACAAAGCACAGAAACAGAAATTACAACATTCAGAACAAAAGCACTCACAGTGTGAACTCCAGTGAAACTGAGAGTGACATCAGGTGCTCCGGAAGGGTAAGCATGCATGTCCTGCTCTGTCAGGTATCAAGCATGCTGTGAAACTATTCACGCCCGAAGTGACATAAATCACATGTTGATGCTTAAAAATTCGAAGGATTTATTGGAAAGTCTTAAATCCTTTTCATTCTCCGAAAACATTTGATTTTCCATACTGTATACCACGCTTCCTCATGATGCACTAACATCATGAATCAGAGGTATCATTCAAAAAGCCTTTGTCAATTAAAAAAAAATGTTGTAATAGTTTATTAAAAAAAACAAATATAAAAGGAAAAGAATGCTACGATGAAAAAAAGGTCTGTAGTATGCTTGATTTTCTAATTATATCATGTTTATTACATTTGGTGATGCTATTTATCAACAGCAAGTTGCCATTTCAATGGGCACTAATTGTGCTCCTCTACTCGCTGACTTGTTTTTATATTCTTACTAGACTGAATTTCTTCAGATCATAAAATAAAAGATGCTAGATCCTTCAATTTCACTTATAGATATATTGCTGATATTCTTTCCATCAATAACGCATCTTTTGCTAAATGTACCCCATTAACATATCCGCAGAACTAGAGATTAAAGAAACGACAGAGACAACTAGACTTGCATCTTTCTTTAACTAATATCTCGAATTTGACGAAAATGGTTATCTCACTACTAAAATTTTCGACAAAAAGGGACGATTTTAATTTCAAAATTATGAATTTCCCAAACTTAGAGAGTAATATCCCAGCTTCTGATGCTTACGGAGTGTATGTTTCACAATTAATTCTTTACACGAGAGCTGGTACAAATTATACAGACTTTCTCATTAGACATAGTTATCTCCGTTACCGCCTTATCAATCAAGGCCTCATCGTCTCATACGATCATTAAAACGTATTTTAACAGATATCAGTCCCTTATGGAAAAATTTGAAGCTTCAGTCCGAACTCTGATTCAAGATTCTTTCCTTTTCTTAATACTGGGATGATCATTTCTTTTAACTGTCTTCGACCTTTCAATAGCAATTGCGGTTAAAATGCTACCGGATACTACCGCAATGGAAGGGATGATTTGGCATGCCATTAAACCGGTTTACCCACTATTTCTTTTTAAATGCCTGTACCAAGTCTGGAAAATTGTGGTCGACATTTTTTTTTCCGATGGTTTCTACGTGATTTGTCTTTTTTCTCATGGACTTCTTCTCTCGATAACTATGTTTTAATTTTGTTATTTGCCCCGTTCACTTTGAGCGACGCTAAAAATGCAAGTTCACAATTGTATTTATTATCGGAATTTCTGTATAACACTTTTAACCAAATTGTCGTGCAGAAGTTCTATACAAGATAGTGATTTGGGACAGAGTTTGGCATTTTGAAAGAAGAAAACAAACATAGTGGATTTTCTAACGACTACAATGAATACAACCGTGTCCGATAGTTCAAGGCTTTGTAGTCAACCTGTGTTGGGTTCAAAAATAATAAGTGAATCGGATTTAGTATCCGATAGTTCCAGGCTTTGTAGTCTACCTATGTTGGGTCCAAAATAATCTGTGAATCGGACATAGTGTTTAATAGTTCCGAGCTTTGTAGTCTACCTGTGGTGGGTTCAAAATAATCTGTGAAACGGACATAGTGTCCAATAGTTCCGGGCTTTGTAGTCTACCTGTGTTGGGTTCAAAATAATCTGTGAATCGGATATGGTGTCCGGTAGTTCCGTGCTTTGTAGTCTACCTGTGTTTGGTTCAAAATAATTTGTGAAACGGACATAGTGTCCGATAGTTCCGGGCTTTGTAGTCTACCTGTGTTGGGTTCAAAGTGTTACAGGTAATTAAATGTTGTAAATATTCTATAATACATTGTATTGATTGTTTTTATTTTGTAAGGCCTTAATATGATGTAATTTGTTTAGCCTAGTTATGTAACTTGTTTACAATAAACAATGGTCAAGGTTATTACACCTTAGAACATGTGGAATATTCTAGAATTTATATTCAGATTTTAACATATAGATTTTTCTAGATCTTTCCCTTACATAATCATTTTAGTCATGTGATTATCAGTTGATTAGAATGTTCCAGTCGTATCTTGTGGCTAGAATTTTCTAGAAATAATAAATGTATATAAGTAGGGTAGCTGAAAAGGGTTGAGTCAGTCAGTTTAATAAGTTTATACAGGATTAATTAGTTTATACAGGATTTGTATTGGAAATCGACATCAATTATTGTGAATTTATTCAACTATTTAGTGAGGATTATATTAGGAATATTCGTTTGGACATTTATTGGTGGAATTAAGTGAACTATTCATTTGGATTATTACTTGGACTTCATTATTGTCAGATAAGTCATATATTGTATTTAATTTGTAAAATCGTTATTTTGTCTTATTAAAAGTTAATTTTGAGCCAAATTTGTTTTATATTTGCTGACTTCAATTTACAATACTTTATTGGTAATTTTTACCACATAACAAAAGTAATCTGTGAATCGGATATAGTGTTCGATAGTACCGGGCTTTGTAGTCTTCCTGTGCTGGGTTCAAAATAATCTGTGAAACGGACATAGTGTTCGATAGTTCCGGGCTTTGTAGTCTACCTGAGTTGTGTTGAAAATAATCTTTGAAACGGACATAGTGTCCGATAGTTCCGGGCTTTGTAGTCAACCTGTGGTGGGTTCAAAATAATCTGTGATATGGATATAATGTCCAATAGTTATGGGCTTTGTAGTCTACCTGTGTTGTGTTCAAAATAATCTGTGAAACGGATATAGTGTCCTATAGTTCCGGGCTTTGTAGTCTACCTGTGGTGGGTTCATAATAATCTGTGAAACGGACATAGTGTCCGATAGTTCCAGGCTTTGTAGTCTTTCTGTGTTGTGTTCACAATAATCTGTGAAACGGACATGGTGTCCGAAAATTCTGGGATTTGTAGTAAAACTATTGTGGGTTCAAAATAATCTGTGAATCGGATAAAGTGTCCGGAAGTTCCGAGCTTTGTAGTCTACCTGTGTTGCTTTCAAGATAATCTGTGAAACGGACATAGTGTCCGATAATTCTGGGCTTTGTAGTCTACCTGTGGTAAGTTCAAAAATTATCTCTGAAACGGTCATAGTGTCCGATAGTTCCGGGCTTGATAATCTATCTGTGTTGAGTTCAAAATGATCTGTGAATCGGACAAAAATTGTAGTTAAGCACCCAAAAACATTGATAGAATAAGTACCAAGTCTGGCTACACCGTGTTCTTTTTAGTGCTTTTCGTTTTGACTTTAATTTCTGTTTTTCTTATAGACTTCTTCAGCAAATTTAAGCCTGAGGTTAAATTCTTTTGTTCGTTGTAGGCGTTTCCTGCTGTCTTACTTATCTATAATGTGTCCGATATAATAGTATCCGATAGTTCCGGGCTTTGTATTCTACCTGTGGTGGGTTCAAAATAATCTGTGAAACGGACATAGTGTCCGATACTTCCGGGCTTTGTAGTCTTTCTGTGTCGTGTTCAAATAATCTGTGAAACGGACATAGTGTCCGAAAATTCTGGGATTTGTAGTCTACCTATTGTTGGTTCAAAATAATCTGTGAATCGGATATAGTGTCCGGTAGTTCCGAGCTTTGTAGTCTACCTGTGTTGGTTTTAAGATAATCTGTGAAACGGACATAGTGTCCGATAATTCTGAGGTTTGTAGTCTACCTGTGGTGAGTTCAAAAATTATCTCTGAAGAGGACATAGTGTCCGATAGTTTCGGGCTTTATAATCTATCTGTGTTGAGTTCAAAATAATCTGTGAATCGGACAAAAATTGTAGTTAACCCCACCCCCTCCCCCCCAAAAAAAATGCTAGAGTAATTACCAAGTCTGGCTACACCGCGTTCTTTTCAGTACTTTTCGTTTTGAGTTTAATTTGTGTTTTTCTTATAGACTTCTTTAGCACATTGAAGCCTGAGGTTATTTTTTTTTGTTCTTTGTAGGCGTTTCCTGTTGTCTTACTTATCTATGATGTTGGGTCTTTATCTCATCATTACAACCCCTTGATCATACCGCACACCAATTTCAAACTGCTTTTTCTGGTTCGTGGTTAAATTTTGTTGGTGTAATGATAAGCTGTTGCCTTTTAATCATTAAGACCGTTTAAAAAAAAAAAAAAAGATAACAGGATACTTTACATATGCATATTTTTTCAGAGAGAAATCGTTACGAAATTTACTATTTCGAGTACAGTTACAATTAATATCGTCCGAGGCTAAGCCCGATAATTATACTTTCAACTGCCCGGTCTGTCTGTCTGACTGAACGTCCGAACTCAGAATATTCTATGAAATATGTCAATGTTCTTTAAAATTTGCTTCATCAATCAAATCATGGTTGCTAGTTGATATACAAAGCGAAACTAAAAAGACAGAAAAAAATGAATAGGTATACATTTGTCGGCTGACAAGATATGAAATGAATACATGGATAGAATTCACATTATTGAAAGTCGACTCTAATCTTGTTGTTAGGAAATCCTTTCTTTATTCAACTGTTAATATTCCTTATCTACGTCTATCATTTTGATGACGCTGTGGTTCACGTATTAATAAATGTTTTTTAGACCTTCTTGGTATATTAAATTACGAAGGATTATATTGTATGACAAAACATACAGGTACGATTTTACCTATGTAAATCTATTGAATATCCCACAACGTGCATTTTAACTGATAAATATGGTTTTGGATATTTTCCAATTTGTTCATTTTCCTCCAAGGTTTGAAAAAAAATCTAATTACATTTTTTTAACTTTGTATTAAGATCTACATTAAAAGGGACAAATCATTTTTATTTCTATAGCACCTGCATGAATATGAATGGCAAAAAGATATCAAATGTAAATGAATTCAATCGATTTTAATGTAGAAAAAATAATACATGTTCCAAGGGAGAATTGGTTTAACGCACAACAATTTCTTTTCAAATAGCTGTTCCTAGTCAAGTTATATTTTTTCCTGTGGCTTTGTTTTTGTCTTTTTTTAGTTTTGGCTTGCAGAAAACTGTATGCTAATTTTTTGTTACGTTGTATGGTTTTATTTTGTCTGTTATTTTCTACAACTGGGCCGATTCCTATAATGGTGGACTGTAAGTCCCCGAAGGTACTCGACAAACCAGTAGCAATCATAACGGTGCTGGCCCGAAAACAAATTTTATTCGAAAATTTGCAATATCTGAATATAAGAAAACATTTTGTTTTAAACTAAGGAGTATCTTCCTTTACATAAGCCCTGTCTGATTTTGGCTTTTCCATTTAGATCCTTTTTTAGTATTTTGTCCTCTATCAGCTTATACACATTTCGTTTTATGGATTTTCAATTGTTTTGATTCGATCCTCGCACTGGAAGAGACATAAGTTGTCGAAATGCGCATATGCAGAAACTAAATTCACAGTTACTTCGGTATTCTATTATTTTATTCCGTAAAACGAAAACCTGAAAATCTATTATATTTTGAAGCTTGCCACATCCTATTTTAATTTTGTATGCTTAAGTCTAAGGGGTATTTCCGTCATGTATAGCTCTTTACTTTGCTTAATTTTAGCTTTTCTATTTAGATCCTATTGGTTATTTGTTCTCTTTCAGCTTTTATGCGTATTTCGGTTCATGGATTTCCAAATATCTTGATTTGATCTGCACTGAAGAGACATAAGTTTTCAAAATGCGCAAATGCAGAGACTTAATCAACAGTAAATTCAGTATCTTGTTATTTATTCCATGGGTAAGGAATGCAGTCTTGCAGTATCATACTGGTATTCATCCTTTCATATCAACATCTACACACTAGAATGCTCCTCTTGAAAGTTTTATTCAAGAAAAATACATGTTTGCAATGTGAAGTACGGTTCTGTTTTTTTTCTTTTTTGTGTGAAGTACGATACTTGTGTTGAAAAACGGATAAGTTCATTGTTGTACACTAGAAACACTTAAAATTATTAGAGAACTCATGATATTAGTCAGGATCATTGCCGATAACAATTTTTTCCTGTGTTTTTCCTGTGGTTTTGCAATTGCCTTGTCTTTTGTTCTGATTTCAGTGTAAAAAATCTGTACGTTCATTTGTTAGTACCGTTGTATGGTAAAATGTCGTCTTTTTTATTTCGCTATCGAGGAATGCAGTCTTGCAGTATCATACTGTTAACCCAGGTTTTATTTCAACATTTAAACACTAAAGCTCACATTTTGAAAGTTTTAGTTAAGAAAAAAACGCATGTGCAATAACAGACTAAATATTAGAGGTAAAGGTTTCAGTATTGAAAAAAGGGAATAATTGCTATTAACCAGATACACTGAAAATAATTAGCTCACTCAAAATCATAATCAGTAAACGTAAATTCATGGCAAAATCAGTTAAAGATCATACAAAAACGAATGTTTCTAGCGAATGTAATCCACAACATCTTACAGTCATAGTAATATTTTATTAGATGGCGTATATATTTTATTGGTAACAAGTGTAACATTGTCCAACCCTGTTTTTACAGTATCTTTACTGAGATATCATTCAGTTTTTTTCTCAGGTCACAATAATGTCCCCAAATATGAAAAAGAAAGGAAATGGGGTAAATGTCAAGGAGACAACATCCCATATCCAGGTTAAAACGACCCAAAACAAAGCATCTAGGGGCCACCGTACGGTCTTCAACGCATTGAGGAACCTCACACCATACAGCAAGCCCTAAATGGTCCCCAAAGGGTAAAAAAGTGGATAAATCAATGGAAACAAATCACATCCAATAACCCAAATATCAAGAAACTAAAATTTTATAAGAAGACACGGACAAGTTAATCACCAACATATTCCTGACTTGGGACTTGCGGTGGGTTAAACTCGTTTTCTTGGATCCAAACCC
>MJUU01071025.1:84657-108705 GCA_002080025.1 Modiolus philippinarum
TGTGTGGTGAATGGCTAAAAAATAAATACACAAAAAGACTCGCAGTAAAAATCAAACTAGAAAAAAGTCCAACTTATCAAGACGAGTACCCTCACAATGAAGTACAAAAAAACATGAAGAAAATACACACAGGTACTGTCCGGACAAATGCTCGCAGTTACTGACAGCTAGCTAAGGACATAATTTCCGTTGACTATGATATCAAGCCTTCTTACATATGAAACTTTAAAGTCTAAATTACAAGTATAAACATGAAAAAAATGAATGTTCTCTTTATTACCGCTAATTGAAAATGGTGCTATACCAAAATAATCCAAACCATTCTGCCGTGAAACGTTTAGAAACAATCAAATAACAAATGTTTATACCACAGAAACAACACGTTCAAGTCTTAAAGTTTGATAATCAGCCTTAATTGTGAAGTTGGACTAATGCACAAATAGTTGTAAAAATAAAATTTGTTTAAAGAAGATTGCATATGATACAAATTGTGTAGTTTTAAATGAGTAAGTTTAATCTGTTGACATGCTTTAAAAAGTAAATACCAAATAGTTGTAGGCCAATTTTGTAAAAGATAGTGATCTTAAAAGTGTCATACGATTGATTCATTTCAAAGGTAAAATTGTACTTATAGTCGATTTTGTTATTTTAATTTTACAATGATAAGATTTAAATTTTAAAGAAACAATCTACTTTTATATTTTTACCTATCTACCTATCATTATAGATAGACGTATACTCTGTATACATTTCAATTATGGTGTACTTGTTGATGGAAGAATTTCTTAAATGAATGCACTATCATACTTTTAAATTTTGGCTTGCAATTTTTGTTATAATTGTTATTCGTATTGCTTATTGTGCCCACGTCTCTTGATTTTATTTTGCAAAGTTTCTTTTTATTGGCTCGATGGGTACCTTGTGGTCGTTTAAATGTTGTGTTTCCTCATGGTGATTTCGAGATTAATAGCACCAATAAAAGCGTTGTTCCATTGCTGGGTTTTACCGTGTATTTGTAGAGACTTTCTCTCATATGCATTTATTCGATTTCTTTTCATTATTTTTAGTAACGACAAATTCAGTATCAGAAGTATATCAGAAAATGTTCAATTTTGATATTTAGAAAAAGGAAGGGAAACGGGGAATGTGTCAAAGAGACAACGACCCAAAGGGGAGTAATAACAACTCAAAGCCACCATAAGATCTTCAATGAACGGTGAGGAAACCCCACACCCAACGGCAGGTCGGAGTCGGCCCTTGAATAAAGAGTAATCAAGTTCTGCGAAATAAACATCATCCTAGACTCCTATAAACATAAAGTAAACTAACTAGAAAAAAGACATTATTACATTTCCTATTATATGGTTCTCAAGGTGGCAAAATATGAGTAACGATAAAATCTTTTTCATACCAGAGAAGTATCAGTTTTCTATATTTCAAATTGTTTAATATAATTACATTCGGTTATTTCAGGATACTAAAGGGACGAAACTATGAGTCATTATACATCCTTTTCAGAAAAGTATCAGATTTATACATTTAAAAGCTCTAATATCTTGTCGTTTTAACTATTTGAAACCTTACAATATATCTTTTTTGTAAATTTCGTTAAGAACAAAGGAGTAAATCCCTCATGCACAGTTTTGTCCTTAGCTGATTTTGGCTTTACATTCAGATCATATTGGTTATTTGTTCTCAGCAACGTCGGTATTTATTTTTTTTGTCACCACCGAGTCGATGCCTCTACATGTACTGGTGGACTGTAAGTCCCCGAAGGTATTCACCGGCCTGTAGGTCGGTGTTAACCCGAAAGCTAATTCTATTTGGAACCTTACAATATCTAAATTTTTGGTAAATTTTGAAAACTAAGGAGTTTCTCCCTCACGCACAGCTCTGTCCTTAGCTAATTTTGACTTTACATTCAGATCATATTGGTCATTTGTTTTCTTTTGAATTTTGGACATCTTTTAGTAAATGGTCTTCCAAACGTCTTCCAAACGTTTAGATATTAACTGCATTTAAGAGACACAAGTTTTCGAAATGTGCATATGCAAAATATAAATTCACAGCAACGGCGGTATTTACTTATTTGTTACCACTGGGTTGATTCCTCTGCTGGTGGACTGATAGTACAAGAGAGTATTCACCAGCCCAGTAGTCAGTACTTCGGTGTTAACCCGAAAGCCGATTATATTTGGAACCTTGCAATATCGAAATTTTTGGTAAATTTTGTTGAAAACTAAGGAGTTTCTCCCTCATGCACAGCTCTGTCCTTAGCTAATTTTGGCTTTACATTCAGATCATATTGGTTATTTGTTTTCTTTTGATTTTTGACATCTTTTAGTTAATGGTCTTCCAAACGTTTAGATTTTATCTGCATTTAAGAAAAATAAGTTGTCGAAATGCGCATATGCAAAATATAAATTCACAGCAACGGCGCTATTTACTTATTTGTTACCATTGGGTTGATACTTCTGCTGGTGGGCTGTTTGTCCAGGAGAGTATTCACCAGCCCAGTAGTCAGTACTTCGGTGCCGACCCGAAAGCCGATTCTATTTGGAACCTTACAATATCTAAATTTTTGGTAAATTTTGTTGAAAACTAAGGAGTATCTCCCTCATGCACATCTCTGTCCTTCGCTAATTATGGCTTTGCATTTCGATCAAACTGATTGTTTGTGCTCTATCAGTTTTTGAACATCTTTGAATTCATTGTCTTCCAAACGTTTAAATTGTATCTGCACTGAAGAGACATAAGTTGTCGAAATGCACATATGCAGAAAATAAATTCACAGCAACTTCGGTTGTTACTAATTTGCTTAATCTTTAGTTGATAATCAGTATTTAAGGATCTACGTTTTCCAAGACTTATTTCGTATAAATTTTTCTATGTCCTTTGCATAATTCCAAATTTTCAAAAATGTGAAAAAAATAACGGCAGTAGAATACCGCAGAAACAAATCTCAAAAGTACATAAACCAAAGTCCCTAGGCCAAGCAATACCGAGAACACTAAAAGACAAAAGACGTAAGACACTACACACCAACAAAACACACGAACACCACGAATACAACTTTCCAAGCAAAAGCACTATCAGTATAATCTCTAAAAAACAGACTGACATCAGGTCTTTCGTAAAGATTAGCTTGTACTGCCCTACATACAGAGCCAGTGACTGGGGACAAGGAAACCTATTATACCGAAATTCTAGTCACTTTATTAATTAAAATGATACAACCAGGTTTAGCGTGATTTTCAACATTATTTACGCTTTAGTAAGTTTTAGTTGTGTAGAAAGCCATAGCATATCAAGAGAAGCACCGACCTTGCAAAGGTAACTATCATACCGTACTACATACGAATGTAAGTGTATGTAGTATGTAATGTTTAAAGTGAGGACCAAACTAACATCGCAGTGGTGATAGACTATAGTGGTTGTATAGGTAGAGAAATTACCCTTGCCACTCGGCAACCCAGGCTCCGAAATCCAATGGACATAAACAGACAATAACAAAATATAGTGTAAATGTTAAAGAGACAATGTCTCTTCATTAACAAAGAAGGGATATTGATTTTAAGTACATGGCACAAAATCCCTATAAATACGTGGTAAATTAAGCAAATGGAACAACGCTTTGATTGTTGTTCTTCATCATGTACAAAATGGAACCAAGAAATGAAACAGAACTTATTGATGAACTCATTGTGGAAGTCTAAATTAGGGTTCAACAATGAACTTTGTGCATGTTTCATATTTAGTTCAAAACTGGGCCCTAGCACTGGTATAAGTAGAATTAATTGCCAAATATGGAAAGCCACTGGGGAATTTTTCCCTATTCTTATATATTAAAAATTGATTAATTTTATTGATACCGTAAAGCGGGTTATTTTGCGTCGTTTTTTTTTTCGCATATTTTGGCGGATTGACTTTAATCCTGAAAAATATACAGCGAATATTTAATGTATTCTTAGGATATACATAGAACCTTTGATAACCCCTGAAATTTTATACTCTTAAGTTTTTGGACTCAAATCCGTGAAATTCGCTCAAAGAACTGTAGTTTTTACCACTCCCTAAATGGAATTTCTCTTGTTTTCATTGTTATACTTCGTTCTTCGCCGGTAATGTTTGTAGTAAACATTTGTCTTTGTTATTGTCTGAGAAATCAAGATAAACTTTTTCAAACATCCACTTTGGAGCTGTTTGAGAGTTCGAAAAAAACATGCACTACGGAATTTGAATTGGTTTTGTCTTCAGGTAAGACGATAACATAATTTGATGGATTTTGGCGGGGTTGAGACATATCTGGTCATGCTGGGCAATGCTATGCTTACCATTCCGTAGCACCTGATGACACTCCTATTTTTTACGGGTTCAGAAAAGTTTAATATCTTATGGCATTCGATTTCTGTCCTATTTGGTTCGTCCTCGTCATTCATGTTGTCTATGCCTGTGTGATCCTTATATTGAATTCTTGATTTATGGTTATTTGGTTGTTGTTTCGTTTCGAATTTTTTTCTGTACAAAGAATGTGTACACAATTCTACCACTGATCCATATTTTTATATGATAGTAGCAATTATTATAGATATTGGTCAATTTTGTTTCTCCAACTTGTTAACGAACACGTAAATGCAAACAAATGTCGTTCTTTTCTTCCTTTAAGCTTGGAAATGTGGATTTGGATGCCCCAATCCAAACTAATAAATTGCATAACAAAAATTAAAAAAAAACTATATTGAATACACATCGGTTCCTTCTAATTTTTTTATAAAAAAATTACTCATGGACTGAATCTGAAAATTCCAACTATAATACCTTATATTAGAACACCTTTGCAACTACGACATTTAGTATAAGCCAATTCATCACATAGATAGAGTCGTTGTGAGCATGTCATTACGGAAGCATTGAACATCATTGAAAATATGTCATTTTATAATATCCTGTCATAAAACTTAATTTCTTGAACCTACCATTCTCCAACCTGGAGCACAATGTCATGAGCATTTCTTTTGTTAATCAAGAAATTCTAATTCTTGTAAATAAGAAAAAGAAGGGAAACGGGGAATGTGTCAAAGAGACAACGATCCTAAGGGGAGCAATAACAACTCAAAGCCACCATAAGATCTTCAATGAACGGTGAGGAAACCCCACACCCAATGCCTAGAACGATTCAATCTTTATTTTGTCTTCACTTTGGTTTTCTCGATTTCAAAGCACTTTAACTGATAATTTACCTCAACTTATTTACTTACCCCAAATTATTTACCTCGAATAGATTACTTCTACTTCATTAATTTTTATGCATATTCATTCATATGTCGTATATATAACTTTAACCTTATGTTATGTTGCACCTAAATATTAGATGAAGTTAAAGACAAGTTTCATGTGGAAAAAAAATCCCGTTCAAAGGATCAAAAATACAAAAATACCAAAGTTGCATCATGAATGGTAAAATTTTGTTATGCTGTATACGTGTTTCAAGGAGTAACATTAGAAGCAAATAATATGGAAAGTAATAATCCAAAACAATAGTCAGAAAAGAAGTACTCAATACCAAAAATACCGAAATAGGAAGCCAAGTCCAGTACTTAGGACATCTACCGAGTGCCATACACGGAATGAAGCTACGCTACCTTTATGTAATATCAAGGTGATCAAACGACATAGATTAAACCTCGCGGCTACCAGTAGTACTTAGGTGTATAAAATATATTTAAAGTCACAACAGATCGATAACTTAGGTAATTTCAAAATACTACCTAATCGGTATTTATATAAAAAGTAAACAAATATTTGACAAAATATCATTATAAAAGAAAACTTTTCCGTATGTAGAACAAAAAATACATTTACTAACTAATTGATATATGTACCTTTAATAAATTGATGACTACAATAACTAAATACCGAAGTCACTGTAATTTACTTTCTGCATATTAGCATTTCGACAACTTATATAAGACCATAAAATCAAAGATATGTAAAAACTGATAGAGAACAAACAACCAATGTGAAGCCATAATCAGCTAAGGACAGAGCTTTGCATGAGGGAGATACTTCTTAGTTTTCGACCAAATTTACAAAAATTTAGATATTGTAAGGTTCCAAAAACAAACGGCTTTCGGATCAGCACCAGAGTACTGTCTACTGGGCTGGTGAATACACTGGGGGACTAACAGTCCACCAGCAGTGGCATCGACCCACAAAAAACTAAATACCGAAGTCACTATGAATTTACTTTCTGCATATGCGCATTTCGACAACTTAGAGCAGTAGATTTGATTTTAATGGCGGGACGTAAGTATTTATTTTCACCGCTTATAATAAATTTGATTTTTTTACCGGTCTGTAAGTTAGTTAAAGTATGTTTCAGAGTTATTTATTGAATGAAAGTGCTTCGTAAGAAAAGGAGTGGCTGAAATTCCTTCATGCTGCGCACTCAGATTTCTAACGAAGCACTTTAATTCAATTAATAACTCTGAAACATATTTTAACTATTACATATTTATGATTTTATAATTTAAAATATATATGTTATGTTTAGAGCACTTTCTGGTGATGTGTTTCCCTGCTCTAATGGGGCTGTATTCACCAAAGGGCTTCTTCAAAATAAAGAACAAAAAAACTTACCCATGACCAATCCTTTATTTCAACTTCCGATATATAAATGATACAGCAAAGAATCCTCACTTTGGTGGAATTCTTATCAGCTTTTTACATCTTTAATTTTTGGTATTCCGACGTTTGAATTTTTCTGCAATGAAGAGACATTAGCTGAACTAAAACATCTACAGGAATAAAATATATAGCAACCTTGATATTTAGTTACTCCTCCATCGAAATGAGCTCGACAATCAGGATAATTCAGACACCTCTACTTCATCCCCCTTTTTACCTTCTCATAAAAAAGACCAAAAGAATTTTTACATGACATTTTTTTTTTTGCTTTGACCTGATCATCTGTGACGGTGGTCACTTTGTTTACTTGTTTACGTTTTTATATGGGGTATTTAGTTTAATGTTAGTTTTAACGTTAGTATTATTTATAGTTCCTTAAGTAATTCTTACGAGTACGGCCACGTAAATTCTCGCCGGGACACTTTCTATTTGGCTTCACTTGCCGGTTTCCCTGGCCGGGCCCGTTGCCCCTAGGAACTATAAATAACGTCATTTACCGGGTCACCGGGACAGTCAAACGTTAGGATTTGAAACGAGCAGACGCTCAATCTTTTGCTACCGTTATATTATTATAATATGTATTAAGTAAACATGGCCGCCACAATGTCTTGTATATTTCATGACTGAGATGTATTAAGGATACAAATAAACATTTTGTTTATATACAGAATTAATTATTTCCATTTATCCTGGTATCCGGATTTTACATCGGAATGAACAACGAGCCAGAATCTAGTACTCCGGTTACATTGGGTTCTCTCTCCCTCTGTGGTGTAGCGGTAGATAATTTGTCCCTTCTTTTCCCCAGTACAACGTATTCCCCTTTTCTATATTGACCGGTTTCTTAACGTTGTACTCCCGTTGCCGTCGGGTCACTTCCGGTGCCGGCCGGGTCTTCCTTTTTAGTACAAATAGAAAGTTCCCGACAAGCCCGGAGTTCCCCGGATAATAATAGCAGACGACGTCATAGCAGTTATTTCTAGATTCACATATACTAGTTTTATACTAGCTTTAAATCAACATTACAAGCCCCTAGACATTAATATTTGGTAAGAATTACGTCTACCGCTAATTTGTAGGAATTTATATATTGTAAAATACTACAATAAACCATCGATCCCACAATGAATCATTTAATTGAAGTCCGAGAGTGAACCAAGTCCAAACAGAACCAGGGATTACAAGGAAAACCAATCCTTTTAGAGTGGGGTATCTCGTCCATGGATTTTGGTTTATAAAACACACAGTTCAACTAAATCATGGCTTCACCAAACTCATTTTTGTCTGATTTAAGCCAAGGGTTTACTGGACAAAAACAGTTTTTTACGCAAAGCTTTCTATTTTCTAAGACCAAACAGGCAGAACAAAATAATGGAAATAAAGTGAATATTTCACTTTTAAACAAAGAAAACAAACAAACAATGGAACAAAATAATGCAGACTTACCTGTAACTTGTTTAGAAAGATCCGATTTTCCAAATATTGACGTCAATAATCCAGTTACAAATGTAAAATTATCAGAATGAGCATTTTTCTCACAGACACAGCAAGCCATTTCACACAAATACACATGAAATTGAGGGAACTTATGTTCCTTGTCCAGGACACAGAAACTTGCCACACAGTACGCATTACGGGGAACCACAATATCTTGTTTATCACGACATTAGCACATTAGATATCGGAAATAAATCAACACTCAACAAAAACACACGGAAAACACATTCTTTTGAATGTCACACGCTTTCACCGATTTTTGTCAATAAAGACAACAAAGTTCGCACTGATGACAAAGTAACATATTCAAACGATCACCAGGATAAAGTTTCCAACAAGGAGCAATACCTTAATCCATTTTTAGATAGGGAAACACACAAAATTAACGGCGTCAGTTCTCTCGACGCTTCGTCCCAAAACTGTGAAAACAACGTCATGACGTATAATGATCACGTGGTACCAATGTGTATTGATTATCAAAATAGATTAACCTCGTACCGGGGGGAACAAAGGAATAACAAATACAAATACAGTATTTATTGAAAATAAGCATAGAAATAAATACAAGAACATGTATTCTGATAATTATGATAATATTGTCTCTCCAAACGACATAAATTACATGGAAAACTCATTTAATGAAAATGAAAACAATCTTCAGAGTAACTTTTCTAAGGAAGATTATCCACAGAAAAGTGGAATGTATGTCTCGAATATACCCAGAAATACAGAATTAAAGGACATTCACGCCACACAATCTGATATATTTCAGCCTAGGCAGGTTACTGACCACAAAGCCAGATACAATGAGCAAATACCAAACAGAAAATCGCATTTCAATATGGATAGCCAAAATAAAAACATTCGAAATGCACAGAAAAGTGTAAATGAATATCACAAGGAACGAGTTAACACAAATTTTATAAATGATACACCAATGTCACAGCATGAAAACAGAAAATATGAGCCTAGTGCATACGCCACGTTACCGGCCGGAGCAAGCAGCCCATCGTACGAATGTCCGCGATCTCGTTTACAAACTTCACGGAAAAGAAAGAGCCCGACTTGTTCGACGGACAGAAAACGGAATGGCCAGATTACATCTGCCATTTTTAACAAGTAGCACAATGGAATAGATGGTCAGAGACCGACAAAGCAGCTCAACTCGCTATGAGTTTGCGTGGTGCTGCACAAAGAATTCTCAGTGAGTTAACTTTGGATTCACTGTCCCATTATGACAGTCTCAAAAACGTCCTAACACTAAGATTTTCTCCCCTGAACGCGAAACCGCGTATAGGTGCGAATTTCGGAATCGCCGAAGAACTAGAGAAGAATCAGCCGCAAATTACGGCTACGCTCTAAATCGCTTTGGAAATAAGGCATTTCCCACAATTCCACTCCCCATGAGAGAAAGTTTAATAGTAGAACAGTATGTTTCTGGTCTATTAAATCCAGAATTGAAAATGCATATTCAATTTTCCCATCCGTCTAAATTCGATCACGCAATCTCATTGGCTATCGAGTTTGAAGCCTTCGAAGGCTCCCAAATATCGTGGCGGAAACCAATGGAGCCAGAAGAAAAACACGTAATGGCTTTGACAAATCATAGAAGTACGGGCGCACCAACTTCCGAGAAAATATCAAATCTGGAGGAGTCCATTAGAGACATGAAACAGTCTCTCAAATACGTCATAGAAAAATTTGAAGACCGCGGGTCACGCGTAAGTAACACGCAATTTCAAGGCAAACAGGTCCGAAGTAAGAAAAACACCCAATGTTATAACTGTGGGAAATACGGGCGCTATAGTTTTGAGTGCAGAAGTGCCAAACGCGGGGAACGAAATACCGGTAATGTAAAGCACGGGCATATTAAGGAACGTGAATCAACAACAAATGTTGATAGTTTAAACGAAACAGGGCTGGACTCGAGGCCGACAGTGCAGCCCAAACAGAAATAAATGTGATAAATAAATTACGGGAAAGGCTGTTTAGTTCACGAATATCGTCCATTATGAAACATTGTTGGTTTGTTAAAGTTTTAATTGATAAGATTTTTGTTGATATGCTCGTTGACACGGGATCCGCGGTGACACTAATCTCGTCCGATGTAAACCAGAAATTGGGATATGCATTGAAAAAGCTTAAAGAAGTTTCGTCAGTATAGACGACAGCAGACGGTGAACCCATGACAGTTTTAGGGGAAAGTAATCTATTTTTAAAGATAAATGGACACGGCTTTTATCAAACTGCTACTGTTGCAGACTTGGGGGATATCTCTGGAATACTTGGACTAGATTTCTTGTCTAGAAACAACGGCAGTAGAATACCGAAGGAACAAGGGAAGCGATGACTACAAAACTCGAAGTCCAAAGACATGGCAGAAACGGTAACAGATAAAAACAAAGACAAAACAAGGACGTGAGACAGCTACAATGCACGGAAATAAAAAGATAACATTAAGAACTAAGGCACTCATAGTGTGAACTCCCATGAAAACCGGGAGTGACATCAGGTGCTCCGGAAGGGTAAGCATGTCCTGCTCCGCTAGCGGCACCCGTCACACTATTAGTGAGTCAATCCGGGGTTGAGTCAAATCCGTGAAGACGTGAAATCTAGCTGAAAATGTCCGTTTTCATTTGGGACACAGACACGTCATATCTGTCAATGATGTCATGGTGACGGCCATAGAATTTCTGAAGGGATGAAAGTAGCAAAGGCTGAACAAATCCCTGACTAAGCAGCTTTTGGGACAGTGTTTAGAAATGACGTTACCATAGATACGGGGAGAGGGGTTTTGAATTTTTCCAATTTTAAAGTAAAGCTCGCAGTAAATCAAGAGCCGCATTGTGCAAGAGTTCATTTAACAGATAATGTTAAAATTCCACCAAAATCGGAAATATTTGTAGTAAGAGGAAAAGTAAGCGGTAATTATTCCGGAAACGCTCAGGGCTTATTACAGCCAATATCGGGATTTAATGGAGAAAAACAGGTCTATATACCAAATTCAGTAGTTAATGCCGGAAAACAGGAGGTTATATTCAGTATTATGAATCCCTCTGCAGAAACCGTTGTGCTGGAAGAGAACTTATCTGTTGCGTCTTTACAACCGTTCGAGGAGTTAATGGAACATGAGTTCAATCATAAAAATGACACAGCGCCCCAAGTCTCTCGGTTACCCGACCATCTGAAATCAATGTTAAGTAATGTGTCCGAAAACCTGACCGCGGAACAGAAATGCGAAATTGAAAGTGTAATTTGTCAGTACGAGGACATCTTTGCCGGACCAGATATAAATTAGGACAAACAAACGTGGTAGAACACACCATTGACCTCGAACACGATAGACCAATAAAAGTTCCAGCGAGACGATTGCCAATGCATCAACGCGAGTTAGCGTCCATCGAAATAGATAAGATGCCCAAAAACAAAATAATCGAACCTTGTAACTCGCCTTATGCCGCACCGATAGTGCTTGTTCGCAAACGTGACTCTTCAGTTCGTTTTTGCGTTGATTACAGAAGACTGAATTCACCCACAATTAAGGACAGTTATCCTCTCCCGAGGATCGATGACTCACTTGATTACCTTGCTGGCGCAAAAATCTATTGTACACTAGACATGGTCCAAGGATTTTTCAAGTAAAAATGCGTGACGAAGACCGCATTTGTGACTCATAAGGGGTTGTATCAATTCCGGGTAATGCCGTTTGAACTCGCCAACAGTCATAAAACATTTGAAAGGCTTATGGAACTCACACTTGCTGGGTTACAATGGGAACGATGTTTAGTTTTCTTAGATGATTGTATTGTCTTTGGCAAAATGAGACGATCGAGAATTTAAAATTAGTATTTGATCGATTCAGGAAAGCGAATTTAAAACTTAAGCCATCTAAGTGTACATATTTTCAAAATGAGGTCAAGTATTTGGGACATGTCGTGTCGGTCGATGGTATAAAATGTGACCCTAGTAAAGTAGATTCAGTTAAAGAATGGCCAACACCCGAATCAGTATCAGACATACGATCTTTTCTGGGAATCGCGGGTTATTACCGGAAGTATATACAGAATTTTTCAACAATAGCTTTTCCGCTAACTCAGTTGACACGTAAAAACAAGAGATTCATCTGGACGGATGAATGCCAGAAGGCATTTCTTACTTTAAAAGACGCTTTGATATCTGCCCCCGTGCTAGCGTATCCTACCCGCACAGGCCAATTTGTTCTCGATACCGATGCAAGCAACTATGGAATCGGAGCGGTGTTGTCGCAAATACAAGACGGTGAGGAGTATGTGATAGCTTACTGGAGTAAGACCTTATCTAGGTCCCAGCGTGGATACTGCACCGCTTATCGGGAATTACTTGCCATGATCACTTTTGTGAAACAGTTCCGATACTATCTATCCGGAAGGCATTTTCTATTGCGAACTGATCACTCGTCGCTTGTGTGGTTAAAGAATTTCAAAGAGCCAGAAGGGTTAATTGCAAGATGGCTGTCATTACTTGACACATTCGACTTTAAGATCGAACACCGTCGGGAAACCTTTCACGGAAATGCAGACGCCTTATCACGGATACCTAGACGGAAATGCAAGGGCACAGAATGTCAGCAATGCAATGTCAATTCTGACTGCATTCACATAAACGTCATTACGAGATCACCCGAAGCAACAAATAACACCCAAAACGCTGGCAACAAACCAGACAGTAATAATGTCTACCAACAGGATGACTTAGGCAATTGCCTTGCAATAGAATCAAACTGGACCGAGCAATGAGGTCTTAATGACCTACAGAATGCTCAACGTGATGACGAAGCTATTGGTCCTATTCTCCATCTAGTTGCAAGCGAAAACGAAAAACCAGATATTTAAAGTGCTAATCAAGAATTCAATATTCTTCTCAAACACTGGCCAATGTTAGCAATCAAAGATGGTCTACTTTACAAAAAGCGGGAAAATAATGATGGCTCGACATCCATGCGTCTCGTAGTGCCACTGTCGTTACGGAAGACAATAATGCATCAGTTGCACAACTCGCCTACAGCAGGTCATTTAGGGCGCGAAAAGTCATTAAACAAGCTAAAATCCCGATCTTACTGGCCAGGGATGGCACATGATATAGCACGGTGGTGTAAGACGTGTCCTTTATGTCAACGACGGAAGCCAGGCCCCGGGGTTGGTAAATCGCCAATGGAACATAGCACGGTCTACGGACCAATGCAATGCATAGCAATGGATACCATGAGGCCATTGCCCACGTCAGACAACGGAAATAGATTCATCCTCGTTGTTGGCGATTACTTTACAAAATGGACCGAGGCCTATGCTCTCGAGAACCACACTGCTCAAACTGTAGCAGACACGTTCGTTACCCAATTTGTATGTCGCTTCGGGGCTTGCAGTGCTTTGTATTTACGATTTTGTGTTTTTAGAATGATGTCGCTTGAGGACCCATTGCAGTTAATGGCAGATGATGATTCATTTGAGCAGTACCCAGACAAAATCGAGTTTGCTTACAAGGTAGACATGACATGCCCTATTGAAGGATGCAATGTGGAGGGGAAATTTTCTACCAAGACAAGGTATCAACGTCACTGGGAAGAAAGACATATACTTAATGTTATTAAGTGGGAATGTGCCTATGCTTTTTGCAACACACTCTTAAGAGAAAAAGTGACATGAAGTCACATATCAAGTTCATACACAAGGAAAAAGATGACAATAGAATTATTGACATACTGTCTAAATGCACCAAGAAAACAGTTGGGAGTAAGGGTTTTATTGACGCAGGGTTTTTTATCTTTAAAGAGAGGACAGACTCTAACAAGACCGTAGAAAAGGTACCAACATCATCTTCATCTTCTCCTTCAGTTCCAGCATCCACATATTCAGTGCCGTCAGTCAACATTAGTCCTTCTGTTTCTGTTGTCAACAGTGCACTACAAGAACCACATCCAGATGGGACCGATGAAGTACTGTTTACTGTCCATCTGTACACTACTCCCGCACCCAAGGAAATCTCGTCTGCTGTTGACGTTTCACCAAGTAATCCACCATTAAAAACTGCAGATCTTAGGAACACTTTGAAAGGATCAAAGACTTTAAGTCTTTCTCAGTACAAAGACAAACCCAGGACATCTTCATCTTCATTATGAGACCTGAACTTCCTGTTCTCCCTCTCTTCGCCACTACATCGGAGTGCTTCAAGCAAACCAGTTAAATGGATGTTAGGGAAGTTTATTTTCCACCTATTTCGTATGGCCGACTGCACGATATTTAGGACAATATCAGGAGCTTATGTAACTTGATGGATTGCGTAGGAAGGCAGAGGGAAGCGGCTAAGATACACCTGGAGGAACTGAGGAAGACAGAAGTTCAGTCAGCCGCACTTCAGAGGGAGAGAGAACAGCGACGAAAGGTAGAGTCAGAACTCCGAGAAGCTAAACGACAACTGGCAGAAATTAAGTGGCGCGATGAACTTTTCCCGGCATTCATGGAACAATAGGGTCTTCTTCATCATCAGTCCTCTTCTTCAACGATGCCCCTGTGATGTATTCAACTCTATCCTCATCCGTGTTCAGTATTTCATTTGACTCCTGTTTTGATTTCCATTGCATATATATTTTATTAGTAACTTTAATTTAAAGTTTAATTTGATAAATAAGTGAAAGTGAGACTTTTAATGATTTTTATCGTTAAATAATGTTGTTAAATAATTCTTAAGGATTTTTTCAAATTAAGGATAAAGTGACATTTTGCTTTTTAAATTAGTGACAATATTTCTATTTCAGGAATAAGACATTGAACATTTTGTAGACATATTGATTATTGTAAATCTTGTTAATTTATATTTTCATGTACTCCTTTGGGAACTAATGTACATCCTTTATGTACATTAGGTTTTAAGGGAGGGGAGTGTAGCGGTAGACGATTTGTCTCTTATTTTCCCCAGTACAACGTATTCCCCTTTTCTAAATTGACCGGTTTCTTAACGTTGTACTCCCGTTGCCGTCGGGTCACTCCCGGTGCCGGCCGGGTCTTCCTTTTTAGTATAAATAGGAAGTTCTCGACAAGCCCGGAGTTCCCCGGATAATAACAGCAGACGACGTCATAGCAGTTATTTCTAGATTCACATATACTAGCTTTATACTAGCTTTAAATCAACATTATACGCCCCTAGACATTAATATTTGGCAAGAATTACGTCTACCGCTAATTTGTAGGAATCTATATATTGTAAAATGCTACAATAAACCATCGATCTCACAATGAATCATTTAACTGAAGTCCGAGAGTGAACCAAGTCAAAACAGAACCAGGGATTACAAGGTAAACCAATCCTTTTACACATTTCTATGTGCCCAACTCCACATTCTGTGTCAGACTTATGCGAAGTCTTTTTTTGTATGTTGATTTTGCTTTAACAATACAAGTATTTTGTATTTATTCACAATAGATGATTTGCCTATTACAGGAGTTCTTGTCAGTTCTAGTCAAATTTTGCGTTTTTGGTCAAACCTTTAAAGGGAAATAACTCCAACCCCGAACAAACAAACATTTGATATGCACATCTGTTTTAAAGTATGGTCTTCGTGTTTAGCCAAACTGGACAAAATAATTCCCTACTCAATATTTATGGTTAGCATATTATCGATTTTTTTAATACCTTTTTAGTCACTGCGAAGAGAGTTCAAGTTTGTACAGTTGTAATTTTTTTCTGGAAACAATTAGCACTTTAAAGAATAGTAATCGCTATTGGGATTTTGTTTAGAATTATGTTGCCGACTGAACGTCTACTAAAGGTTAAACTATCATAAATTTTGATTAAAAATGATTTATTTTTTGCTTGGTTTTCACAGATTTTTTAAAACATTACCTCCCTTTTGGGTTTTGCCAAATTCATTCTGTTGATTGCAGAACCGCCAAATGGTCTATTAAATGGTAATATAGGTACAGTGAAAGTTAAAAAAAAAAAGTCAATCCCAACTCATTTTATTAGAAACTTAGTTGTTATCTTTTTCATTAATTTGTGTTTGAATTTAATGCATTGCACCTGCAGAAAAGGTTTCTTATATGAAACAACGGCAGTAGAATACCGAAGGAACAAGGGATGCGATGACTACAAAACTCGAAGTCCAAAGACATGGCAGAAACGGTAACAGATAAAAACAAAGACAAAACAAGGACGTGAGACAGCTACAATGCACGGAAATAAAAAGATAACATTTAGAACTAAGGCACTCATAGTGTGAACTCCCATGAAAACCGGGAGTGACATCAGGTGCTCCGGAAGGGTTTGGGTTGAAAAGGGTTGCTCCGGAAGTGCTCCGGAAGGGTTGAAACAAATACCATTTGGAATTTTCATGCCCTCATTTGTCTTGCTGCTTTCAAAACTTCATTCATTCAATTCGTTTAATTTGATCTGTGACTGACTATACATTACCAGCTATCGTTATGGATATTTCCAAACACATACTTTGAAATCCTGTTACAGCGTCTGCAAATAAACATGAAAACTGATTATTTTCTCAAGAATCCTTTCGCTCACAAAGACTTGGATGGTAATAATCTATCCAGCATTTTGCACAACAAAACAGTGAAATATAACATCATTCTTACACTAAAGACCAATCTGTTCCATTTATATCACATTTCTAAACTAGACCTATTGCAACTTCTATTTCCAATTACAAATGGGCATGATTTCCAGCTTGATAATTTTAATGCCAAACCGCCTGATTGCATCTGTTCCTATTCCCATATAATTATAGACCTGCTGTACCCGTTATTTCCAATTACCTAGTATCGTTGAAAACCACAAGTTACAAGGTTTCTTTTCAAAAGTCCAATATTTCGTGAACGCCAGCACATCAACTTAGAGTATTACTTGAAGATGATGATAAATGCAGTCGTGGACTAAGTCAGAATGTGGGCGAAGAAAGAGATAGACATTCTGAGACTGGATCATTTATTGTTTAACGTATCAGGCGCTTGAAGTCATCTATGAAGACCAGAACTGCCAGTATTTTTGGTGATGTTTTTGTCGTAAAAGCATTGACAAAGCAAGAAAAATAAGTCATACTACATGCAGACAAAGCTTCTATCAATATTGTGTTTGTTTGTAGGAGACGCTTTTTAAAGTCTTGTTCAGGAAATGGGTATTTCCAGTTAATCCGGATATGCCACTATTACCAACTACAACATGTACAATATCTAGGGACTGGTTCTTCTGTGTTACAATATTTCGGTATTAAAGTGGGTGAAGCGGATGAAGATAACAGTTACCTCCCTTACACTTACTAGGAACTTAAGCTTCACTACAAACAAAGATTCATTGCAAGATCTGCCAGATGCACCTCTTAGCCATATCTTAACTCTTTACCACTTTTTTGACAGAGAAAATGGGTGGACTAAAAAGCCACACCGAAAAAAACCGTTCTATGAGCAGCGTGAATCAAATGTGAATTCTTGATCTTCTTGAACAGCTCTCTTCGAACAGTCTACAATATTACAAAAGCATTCATATGACATCAACCCATTATAAAAACCCTTCCACATTATAAACTTTCATTAGTTATTTCCGATCTGATACATCAATGTTTCTACATCAAAAATGGAGAACGCAAGTATTAACTCTTTGTTATAGAAAAATGATAATATATTTCGGCAAAAACCATTGGTACTGAGTCAAACAAGAAATACAGTAAAATGACTTGATAAAGATCCTTAACTTTTTGAACACAGGACGAGTTTTTCAACAAATACAGGATATTCGTAGGGAAAACAAAGTGTTTGCCAGTGTTATCCGACCTTTTCATTTATTCATATAAAGCAAAGTTTTTACAAGGGCTATAATAGAAAAAAGCAATAATTAGCCCAGTAATTTAATTTCAACTTAAGATATATAGACAATCTACTTTCTCTCATTACCCGAGGATTTGAGGAATATTTATATCGGATCTACCTCTCTGAAATTGAAAAAAAAGAGACAACCGATACACCCAAATTCTGCTTCATAATTTGACATCATGTCAAACATTGGGCAACATTAACGTCTGAAATATAGGTAAAAAGTGGCGTAGTATAAATTTTCTCTGATGTTTGTTTAAAGGTAAAGGTAAAGGTAAGTTTTATTTAACGTCGGTGAACACAACTCAACAATTAACATAAGCTCTATACGAGCTTTTAAACCGACGGCGAGATTTTCGACCTGTTGGCACTGATGCCGTTCTCGCACGGTCGCCAGGTTTTGTGAGGGAGGAAAGCCCGATATTCCATTGTGGAAAATCGGTGAAACCCTCGAGCTAGGGTAGGTACCTGGAACCAATGACACGTGTGAGGATCGAACCCTCACAGCGGTGTCAGGCTTCGTGATCTTAAGTCCAGCGCCTTAACCACTCGGCCACCCTGCTCCTTGTTTACATTCAGTAGTGCGATTTCTTGTAAAATTCAGGGTAATAAAATTTTGAATTTTACTATTTGCCTTGCTTTCTTAGTAGTTTTTACACAAGACTGACACTGTCTTATCTCTTAAATCATCCGTATTGCTCTAAAAATAGAACATGCGAGACCAATTCTTCTTAAGTTGTGACATTAATAAGGTGGAAAAAACAGTTCGTCTCTCAAATATGAAAATAAGTAAGCCAAAAATATGTATTGAACTCATAAAAGAATTCAGCATTTTTGCATGGTTATGATCACTCATTAGCCCTGCACAGAACAGCTACCGCAGTTGCGAAAGGAAGTGCCCTTTTCTGCACCATTTCGCACGAAAGAGATCAAAGTAGATAATACTACAATATATCCGTAGAATCAAGACCTCTAGACCCCTCAACTGTCACAATAATTACTTAAATATCATCTCATTGTTATCGTCATTCTGCGGACTCCTCGAGTATCAACTATTTACTTGTTGATTCTTTATAGATCACCGATGAAAATACATTTGTATCTTCAGTTTGAATGATGAAACTTCTTTGACTTAGTATCTTTGCGCCCTTTGACCTTTGATACTATTAAATTAAACATGTTAAAAATCTCTCAGGTTGAAAATTTGATTTACACCTTTGTAAAACTAGCCAATTTATTTAATTAATAGAGTTAAGATTATTTTGGTCAACGTTGCAATTATTGTAAATGCTATTATTTTTTCCTTGACAGGAGAAATTTTTAGTACAAAAAACAAATTACAAAAAACTGAGGTTAAACAAGTTATGTTTACTGTTGTTTTTAGTATGTGGATATTCAGTTAAAATATTTCAGCTGTAACCAACTGAACTGCACCATGCTGTATGTTGTTTTTTTTCTGTGAAATAAGAATGGGTAATACTGTGATTTGATTGCTTTAACATTAAATTCATTGCTAGCAGCAATAAGCAATGAATGGATATGGAGTAAAAGCAAATGAGACAAAATCTCCACAAATACATGGAAAAAACAAGCAATGGAACAACGCTTTTATTGTTGTTCTTCATCTTGAAGTCACCATGATGCCTTCAACAATGAGCTATGCTCATACCTCATAGTAAGTTCAAGACGGCCCCTAGCACCGGTTTAAGCGGAATTCATTGCTGGATGTCGAGCAACGCTACATCCATGTTTATCATGTCAACAAACATAAAATTAACTGGCAAAGTATTCTTACAATTGCTGTCATCCTTTGCCCAACACAAAGACCGATAGAAGACAAACACAACGTTTAAACAACCACAGGGCACTCATCGAGTCAACAGTAAGAAAACTTGGCATGATAAAAATATGAGATGTGGGCACAATAATCAGGTGGTCAGAATAATAATTTTGAAGCACAAAAAATAAATGGCAAAATCTGAAATTATGATAGTGCATCCATATGAGAAATTATCTAAGGAACAAGTACACCATATCTGAAATGTATAAAGAGCATAAAACTGCATCATTACTTGAATTTCCAGGAAGACAGAATTAAGTCAAAACTGAAAGAACTTGGTCAGAAATATGTGTTTGCACCTGTCGATAGAGCTTCAAACAATGTTGCCTTTATCTGAAAAAAAAACTTTATCGATGTCCAACAAAACGAATTGTCCAAGTCAAGGACTTTAAAACATAGAGATTATGACGAGAAAACGCTAATCAAACAACATTTCAAAGATACAGGAACGCTCAAAAAGTTTTACAGAAGATATGAACATTTGATATCGAGATATAATGTGACTCGCAAACAAAGGGCATTTCTCATCTCAATTTCATGGAAATGTTGTTAAAAATGTCAGAAACGTTAAAAAATCCAGAAAAGCTGGAATGTAACTTACATTCTTTACGTTATAGTGGATATCGACGGGATATTCTAAACAAATCCGTTAAATTTGCTTTGGATTCCTGTGACCTGAAGACTTTACACATATAATGGACTCTCACTGATACTGCTGATGTCTACTGAAATACATGACGAATCGTTACAAAACCCTTCGCAGAGTTTTTAGTTTGGTTCTTCTTCTGTAGTGCGATAGTTTTTTACCAGCAGACTAGGTTCCTTGAGCTAGCTGACGGTAATGCGGCTTGCACTCTTTAAAACATCTTTCCGAATTACGTTTTGTCATATGCTTTCTTTTCCAAGATAGTGGTAAACGAGTAAGTCGTATACATGTATTGGGTTTACTTGTAGGTTTATTATACCATAGGGAAACGGATTAGCGAAAGAGGAGGTTTGGGTACCCATAAACCGGTGTAACCCTACCACTGGTTTTTGCTAGTGCCGGTACCAAGCCCGGCTATTCCTAGTTCCTGTCGTTATTTGTGTTTGTCTCTTGTCTTCATTGTTGTTTTCCTGGTGCACGGATCATTATTTAATTTTAGTATGATGTTTCTTTGCACACGCGTAAGCAAAGATTTTGATTACAGGCTCCTGCCCTCGCCCGTTTAAAAAAAACCGAAAAGGCCTGAAATTGGTCAACGTCACATATTTGACTGTAGAATTTTCATTATGTATCAACCTTTGATTTTGTTTCTTACAGTGAACTCGTTGAAATTTCCGATCTGTAGTATGCAAAGGATCTCAGATAGGATGTACCTCTTAAACGATGAATAGCACTAAGCTATTAGATTTTAATAACTTGTTTCGTTTTTCATCAGATTTCAAATTTTTGGATATTTTTTCTTTTGTTTTGATCTTTCAGCAGTATACAATTAGTTTTGGAATAGATGTTACTTTTTTGCGAGCTTTTAGGAATCAAAGAGGCCAGAAATGCAACTTTCAAAATATGTTTAATCTTTATTTTATTTTGATTTTATTAATTTTCCATGAATTCCTCTTGTTGTTTTTTCGTTGGATTTCTTTTGATGTTAGTCAACAGATTTTACGTAGCCCTTTCATTTTCCGATCTTGAAGGTATTTATTTTTCCCTAGTTTGTGTTCTGCTTATAACTATGTCAAGCTCTTACTGTGTCCACATTCATTTGCTGTTGAGAAGCTACCGGACACTACCACAATGGAAGGGGAGGTTGGGCATGACATAAAAATGGTTTAACGCAACATTTCTGAAATGCCTGAAGCAAGTCCGGACCATTTGGGTCGACAATGTTCCTGTTGGTTTCCACCTAATTTGTCTTTGACAACTCTGTTGTTATTTCCGTCATTTATACTTGTTCAAATTTCAGTGGTCGACATGCTGCTATCGTATCATGCTGTCCTCGGCGTATCTCTTAATTGAATCATTCTGATAAATGTTCTGAGATTACAGATCACACTACTAAAATTGAGGTTACTTTTTCAGCAAACATTTGATGTAAACCTTGACAATTATTTGGATAAAACTGACACCAAATTCACTATAATTGTCTCAGAAATGCAAAAATAATATGATAATGTGTTTTATTTGAAGAAAAGATTTATTTCTGTTGCAAATAAAAAACAAGATTTATCCATTAAATACTTTAATCTTGAATTAAATTCTGACAATGATTTTTTTTTTTTCAGGGAGATCAATTTGTTGCACAACATGTTACTAAAGTTTCATCTCTAATTGCTAGTCTGATCCGGGGGTGATTCTATGTTTTAAAGAGATTTATTTTTTATCTCGCAGCTGTCTTCATTCCTGTTAGTAAGGTAGTATGGAATGTGTTTACTCTTTATTAGAATACCCGATTTCATATCAGTCTCATTAGATGAAATGACATACCCTAGTCTAGAACAACATCTTACAAGGAACAGTATCTCGGGTATATGTGAAGGGACACTAAAGGCAAAATAAATCGAACTTTGTGAGATGAAATGGCAAAATTTCTAGTCAATTATTGCAAACCACCTTCTGAATACATTTCACACCTAATCGATCTTCTCCGAATACATGAAAATAGTTATTTACACTTCTTCCTGTACCCATTTTGCCCAAAAATCAGCCTCCTGTAACTACTGGAACATGAAGCAACTGCGATGACCGACGCCTGTTTCTCATAACAACATATACTTCTTTAGTGTTATCTTTGATTCTGATTTCATTTTTACCAAAGAACCCGTAGGATGCAAATGTGTCAGTCGATTCGAAAGCCACTTTTCAAGTTTGGGCATAAACCAATAAAGTTTTACTCGGAACAAAATCGGCAGTTTCTCTTTAGTTTTGTTCTTCTTGGTAACCTAACCTGTAGGTAAATGGATATTTTGATAGAAGTTGTTTCATTAGATATTCACAAAACATCTCAATTTTTCAAAATGTACATTTATTTCTTAGGTGATGCCGTATAAGTTAGTTGACATTGGAATTGCGGTACCGTTTTCTATTTTCTTTCCTTTCCCGAGTGTTATTGCATTTGGAACTTTTCAGCCTCGGTGGCTTTCCTGCTGAAAAGATATAATCGTCGGTGAACACATTAAAACGGACATTCTCAGCTGGATTCACGTCATCCCGGATTTGACATTACCGATTCTGACTTTAACTTGGATCGACCAACTGACAGTGTGACAATTGATGTACACAGAGCAGGAGGATCCTTTCCGAAGCACCCGATGTCACACTGTTTGTGTTTTGTTTTTAAGCTAGTTTTTTGTGTTGTATTTGTATTGTTGGTGTGTTTGTGGATGTCTTGTGTTTTTGCTCTTTCGTCTTGTGGTGTCCTTGCTTTTGTCTTGTCTATTGATTGTGATTACTGTTATCTTGTGCTTTGTTTCTTCAATATTCTACTTCCGTCCTGTGAAGTAAATTGTAATACACAGTTCATCAGGAAGCCTTACTTATATCTCCTCTAGAATGTCACCTCTCTTGCATCAATGTGGAAGATAATCACATAACAGGGTGATGAAGCTTACCCTTCCGGAGCTCAATCTGTAACTCTCAATTTCATTGGGTTTCCAGTGTGCGTGCCTTGGTTATCAATGCAGTTTTTGTTTCTTCGTTAAGTGGTTGTGATGAAATTGTATTTAAGTCATGTCTGGACCTGCGGTATTCTGCTGTCATCGTTTTTTCTGTACCTTTTTCCTGTCCCTTCTTACATTTTTAATGATATTTTTAATCCATTATCTAAGTTATTCGTGCAACTGAATCAAACTGACAAACAACAGATAACTAATAAAACTAAGGAGTATCTCCCTCGTGCATAGCTCTGTCCTTAGCTGAATTTTGGCTTTTCTATTTAGATCCTTTTGGTCATTTGTTCTCTATCAGCTTTTACATGTTTTTGGTTAATGTACTTCCAAATATTTTGGTTTTATCTGCACTGATGAGACATAAGTTGTCGAAATGCGCACATGCAGGAGATAAATTACAGTAACTTTGGTATTTTGTTATTTATTACCACTGGACCGATGCCTCTGCTGGTGGACTGTTAGTCCCCGAGGGTATTCACCAACCCAGTAGTCAGAACTTCGGTGCTGACCCGAAAACCTATTAAATTA
>MJUU01071027.1:5640-36517 GCA_002080025.1 Modiolus philippinarum
TTTCATTGTTGTACATTATATGGAATTTTTCGTCACAATTTTTTCTGAAACTATAAGTGGGATTCAATTGTTGTTTAGCACTGAGCTTCCTTATGGTCCAATTTATTGTGTATTCCGATTTCAAGATAATACCATAAGCACTTCCTGTTTGCCGAGACGTCATTGTTTTTCATTGTTGTACAATATATGGAATTTTTCATCACAATTTTTTCTGAAACTGTAAGTGGGATTCAATTGTTGTTTTGCACAGACCTTCCTTATGGTCAAATCTATCGTGTATTCCGGTTTCAAGGTTAAGTCATAAGCACTTCCTGTTTGCCGAGACATCATTGTTTTTCATTGTTGCACAATATATGGAATTTTTCGTCACAATTTCATCTGAAACTGTAAGTAGGATTCAATTGTCATTATGCACAGATATTCCTTATGGTCCAATCTATCGTGTATTCGGATTTCAAGGTTATGTTATAAGCACTTCTTGTTTTCCGAGACGTCATTGTTTTTCATTGTTGTACAATTTATGGAATTTTTGTCACAATTTCTTTTAGAAATGTAAGGCAGATTCAATTGTTGTGCAGAGTTATCGTTGAACATGTTGGTTACTACGATTATATCATTGTGTTTATACTTGAATTGTGTCCACACTTGTATTGTGTCCCTATACAATTAAATTTGCACTTGCCACATTGATTCAGGGTTCAATGAGTGGGGGTATGTCAGGCTGCCATTCGGCGCCAGCTCTTGTTAGTTTTAAATTGCCAATTCAACACAAATAATTACAAAGTATGGTTTTCACTTTAGTTCCTCTCTTATCATTTATTTTGTACTGGAGTAATTTGAGTTTATACCCTAGTAGACAAATAAACTTTCCAGGAGCATTCCCATATTGATCTAGATTTTTGCCTCATTCCCAAACACAATGAAATGATCCGAGGTAGCTTTTCTTGACCAAACAAATATACCACCTTGCTTTTTACATTGTATACTGAAAGCTCATATTTTCATTGATACGATAACCTTCAGTCCACTACATTCCCGTTAGGGTTACGACTTGGTCCGTAATGGACTCGTAATGGAGCAGCCCCGCTGTGATTCACACCGGGCGAAATAATGGATTTACTACGAGGTTAACCTTTGATGGTAAAAAATCTCCAAATTAACATTTTTCCTCCATAATCCAACAAAAAATATGCATATTCTTCCTTATGAAAAATGTTGCACATCAAATTGAAAATCTGAAGTGAAGGCTTTGAAAAGTATATCGCCATTTTGACAAAGACTAATGAATAAAATCATAAAATGCTGCCAAGGATTCTGCAAATCAATGTCGGTCATAGACCGGAATTAAGCAATTATATTATCTGGAAATGTCCGGATTTGGTTTTAATATCCTACATCCGATCATATTCATCAAAGTTAATTTCAAAATGGCCAAAACTTGGAAATCAATTTTGAAAACTCGTTAAAAAAAAAAAAACGTTTTGAGCAACTTAGGGAGATTTTTTCACAGAAATATAAGAAACATAACCAGTAAAAATTGATTATGTTTATACATCAGTAGGTATTTTGCTTGCAAATTGAATAAATTTTGCTCCATTATGGGTAATGGGACCAAGTCATAACCCTCACGGGAAAGTAGTGGACTGAGCCTAAGGGTTACTTAATCGTATCTAATATTTTCATAGCTACGTCAGTCCGGGAAATCCAGTAATTTGACAACGTTGTCGAATTCAACAACTGTTGTTGAATTCAACAACTTAAGGTTGTCGAATTCGACAACTCTACAGGTTTTTCAAAAAGTGGCATAAAGTTATGACAGATAGCATAGTTTTTTTGCTTTATTTTTTATCTGAATACATTTTCTGAAAACTTTCTCGGTGGTTGCAAAATATCAGACCAATAATAAAAATTTTCCCCATTACCCTCAATGTTAAATGAAGTTGTTGAATTCGACAACTTTCATGATTTTTTCATTTTTTTCTGAACTGGGAAAAAACGGCATTATTTGAAGTAGTTTACTTGTATCTGATTCTGCACAACTTTTCTATTGGACCGAAAAAAATCTATGCAGGAATTAAAAAGTTGCCCATTACCCTCAATGTAAATAAAAAATATTATATAGGCAAAACTTGAAAAATTGGGTTGTTGAATTCGACAACGTTGTCGAATTCAGCAACGTTGTCAATTCTGGGATTTCCCGGACTGGTAAAAACAGTGAGGTCATAGCCCAAAATTTGGTTGAAACGCCAAAGATATGAGAAGTTGGCATAAAATTGTTTCAATTTTGCAAGGTAAATTTTTCAGACTTTTATCAATAAAACGTTTGAGGAATTCATAAAACCTGTTATGTCGAAAACATTAGGGGCCAAGCAGAGAAAGTCGGACACTAATAAATATGAGGTCATCACAAGATGGCTTGTACCAACATCGTGGCTGACACATGAACTGAACGTTTCAACCAATGAAAGTGCTATTTTAAGATCTTTCCTATGCCACAGAAACGCCAGAATTCTATTCAATAATTAAATTTTGAATGCAATGCACGCCGGCCTTTTTTTTAGGGATGTCACTGACATCCCTAAAAAAAAGGCATAACAGGTTTTTATTGTCAGGATTGGACGTTTTTAAACCGGGGATTTCGGTATTTTTATGATTTAAGCCAGGGATTTCGAGATATAAATTCAACGGTAATCGGGATTATATCAGTTTTTATTTTCTTTTTAGTTCGGGATTGGGAGATTTAGAGAAAATAAAGACGGGATCCCGGGATATGACCCCTATGCCCTCCGGCTTCCCTCGTTGTCGATATGCAAATGCCAAATAATATCTAATTTGTGGCTGACAGTCCTACGTACACATTATGTACCGAATCAAAAACAATCTTATTTTGTCCTGTGTACAAAAGATTCCATGAAACAGATCGAGCTCTGTGACGAAAAACTATTTTGATTGTCGTCTGCCATCTTTAAAATAAGTGCGCCAAATCTGACCTACAACGATGTTGAGAAATGTCGGTGCTGATTGGACAAGATGCAGCGATGGACCAATCATATTTATCGATACATTGGACATTCGGATTATATTCGAGGAACCTTGACCACTTGATTTTTAAATAGACTCGCGATTTATAAACAAACAAGACATTAATATTTTATGGATTTTTAATAATACAAATTTAATCATTGGTAGAAATTAATTTTCAAAAGCATCTTATCTTTTCGTTGCATGCATTTTCCTGCGCATGTCCAATGCATTTGACCTTCCCCAACTTACTTTCACTTTCGTTTTGACAATCTCGAATCTACTCTAGGTCCAGTTACAGTACAGGGTTATAACTTGTCCCCAAATAACGATTTGCTTATTTAAGCAACAACGTTATCCACGATGTTTCTATTCTTCCTAGAATGCAATTAAATGTTCTAAATCTAGTGATCATTGCCGAGCAGCTGCACACAGTGTAAACGGGTTAACCATGTTCAGCCATAGGTTCATAAAAAAAAGTCCAGAATGAAGATTTAACAAAATCTATTTTGGTACTTTTATATCTTATCTGCTAGTTCACATATTCAACATTTGCATAATCACTTTGGATAATTTTTTTGTTTTATGATGAAAAAGGGGGGGGGGAGGTGATGTTTGACAACTAAAAACAGAATATCAAGATGCAGACTATATATGTATTCAACACTAATTTAGGCAAGATCTCAGCAGGATGAGGAGATCTGATTAAAGCTGTGATCTTGCCAGTACCGCACTAAGATTTCATTTGTTACAGAAAAGCACACTTCGGTGCTGTGATGTCAAAGACTGGTCAATCACGCCTATATGGGCATGATCACATCCAAATCAAGCCGTGATGATGTCTGGATCTGGGTTAACCTTGCCGCAGAAGAAGTTCAAGAAGTAACCCGTCTCGAAATAAAATCCTCAATCTTTCCGTCATCCCTTAAAATTTAAAAAATAAGCTGGCTTTTCAAAATTCAAAGTCCAATTTTACACCTTAATCTGTTTCATGACAATTAAATAAAAAGTTCCTGGTCACAAAATTTTTAAAAGTTATATTTTATCTTAAATCTTTGCTTTAAGGTGACTTACATTTATGTCCAAACTTCCTGCCAAGAAAAATTGTTAAGTTCAAATTTATGCCCTGAAATAAAATATTCCTGCTAGGTTGTATATTTTCAGCCTCAAAACACGTCTAAATGCAAAGTTCCTGTCATTTCCGAGTGTCTATTTCATTTTTCAGGCGTAACACGTCTTGTTTGTTTGTAGGGCCCTGCATCATGATATTATGTAAACTTCCAGTCTGCAAACATTCTTAGATATTGAGGGAGATTTATTTTAGCCCAATTAATTAATTCCTATATAATTCAACATTGTACAAATGTACTGTGATATTATTATTCATCACTATTGGACTTAGTTTATTTTTCACATTGACCGTATTTTCCATGTGAAAAATAAACTAAGTCCAACTTTCAATATTTTCCGTGTGAAAATAAAACTAAGTCCTACTTCCATGACCATTTCCATGACTAAAATTTTCTAAGTTCAGCTTTCCATGCTATGTATGGAAAGTTTCCATGGAATTCCATGGAAAACGATTTGCATTGTCATGGAATTCCATGGAATTATTTTAAAGAATTTATTTTCCATGACCCATGGAAAAGATGCCATGGAATTCCATGGAAAATTTCTTCATTTTTCATGGAAAACACAGGCACCATGGAAAATCTAGAGATGGGTAAATTGATTACCACAAAACTCAGGTCAAGATCAATTTTGGGTTCCGAAGTCCAAGGGGTTCTGGAGTTATGCTCCTTGAAACTTTGAAATTTTGCAAATTTTGGGGTTTTGTACTCGTAACTTGTGCATGAAATAACATACTGTCTTCAAACATGGTATGTATATTGTTTACCACAAAACACAGGCCAAGAGGTTCAGTGGTACACATGGTTGTGGAGTTATGCCCCTTTTAACTTAGAATTTTTGTGAAACGTGGCGGGGTATCATGTAATCAACCATTACTATTTTTGACATAAGACCTAATAGTTCATAGTTGTTCCCTCTTCAAGATAGCACCCGCGTAATTATGAGGTTTTACATTATATATATGCACTGTATATTTGTACTTTCCTTTGTAGTGTAGGGCCATTGTCATTTACCAGTTTTGTAAATTGCAATAGAATGTAGAATAAAAGACAGATTAATTTATTAAATATAATTATTTTAGAGGCAGATGTTTGTACCATTCTAATATGAAAAACACAATGACACAATCAGAGTTTCTGTAAGGAGTAACACAGACTCTACACCTGCCTGATATTAGAATCTCCTGAAAACAATTTCTACAAACCTCTGTACTTGTGAAACAAAAACTATGTTGCTATTGTTGTATTCAATTTCATTAATCACAAAAATATGTTGTTTTTTTGTTGTTGTTTATAACAATTTAAGGTCAATTGAATTTTTCCTATCATGAATATATGCTTATAAATGAATTCGTTTTTGGTCCTGTATTTCATATGACCATGAATTCAACTTTATTCTAATGATAATTCATACATCATCGACAACTGCATTATAAGGTTCCAAGTTGGAAACCAATTTTATGAGAAAAGTAAAATTGGCCATTGACTACTGGACATTGCACACAAAAAATTTGGTTAATTCCCTGAAGCTCTCAAAGACCAGTTATTTCTTGGAATTATATGTAATGGCCACACCTTAATATAGGCCTCAAAAAGGGGGCAGGCAAGAGGCTAGGTTCTGTGGGACCTTTACAAAATTTTTAATGAAAAAGGTTTTTTTTTTTTACCTGGTAGCACATTTCATGCTAACTTGTTCTTTCGATTTTAATGAAATGATATAATTGTAACAATATGGTTGTTGCTGGAACTTTTGAAGGTGAGAAAATTCATCAACTTGTATATCTTAATAAAACAAGTGGGGATCGTATTGCGAGGCAATACAGAAGTACCCTACCGGTAGAACAATTCTTTATTACACAAACAAAAATAGTAAAAGAAAAGTTTTTTTAGTGCATGGCCCCCAATCTGTTAAAAATAAGTGGAACTGAACAAAGCTCGAAGTTGATCTGTAACTCATGGTGGTAGACTAGCTCACATAGCAAGTATAAGCATAACAACTAGAACAGTTTGAAAAAAGTCTTGAAATTTGTTATTTACCCAAGTTTTCTTAGTCCATAGCCCATAACTCCGTCAAAATTCAATGGACCAGAATCAATTTCAAACTTGATCTGTAACTCATAGTGGAAGACTCACATAGGAGAAAAGGAGAATTTTTTGGCATGTATCCATCTGTATCCTTTTGTGGCTTTGCCACAGTCTCCTCTGGTTTATTCTAAGTTAGATAAGAATGGAAACAAGGTCATGGTCTATACTAGTGAACCTTTGGTCACACTTTCAAAATTTACAATTGTTGAGGTATACTAAAATAACAGTGCTCTGATTTATTAGGGCCCCGCCATGAAATGGAGGCACCCTATAGTAATCAGCCTGTCCTTCCGTCTGTCTGTCTGTTGGTCAGCGTTTTCTATGTCGTACGGTAACTCAGGAATGCCTTTACCAATTTTTATGATATTTTTACTCAAAGTTGCACTTGACTAAAGGAAGCTCCCTTTAGTTTTTAAAGAAAATCAGAAAATATTTTTTGGAAACAACTTCTTTATTTTTTATGAAAAAGTGCATGCATATTTTGAGAATTGGCTCTATGTTGTATGATAACTCAAGATTGCCTTTAGGGATTTTAAAGATTTTGATACTCAAGGTTGGACTTGACCAAATTAAGCTCCCTTCCTTTTTGTGGAAAATTTGAAAATGGTTTTTGGAAAAAAACTTCATTTTTACCTCACCTCACCCGAAGGGTCATATGAGCTATTGCCATTACTTGGCATCCAGTGTCCGTCGTCTGTTGTCCGTCTTCCATCCGTCCGTCCGTCCGTCGTAAACTTTTTCAAAAATCTTCTCCTCTGAAACCACTGAACCAATTTTAACCAAACTTGGCCTGAATCATTATCATTGGTATCCTGTTTCAAAATTGTGTCCGATGAGTCCAAGGACCAAACAACATGGCTGCCGTTACTAAAAATAGCACATGGGGTAAATTTCTGTTTTTGGCAAATAACTCGAAAACCGTTGCAGATATAAAAAATCTGACAGGTGTAAAAGTGATCAGCATGGCAAGATCTACCTGCCCTGCAATTTTGAAGAAAATCTGATTACGAGTTGAGGAGTTATTGCCCTTTTTCCGGAAATTTTTCAAAATTTTAATATATTTTATTTTTTTATCAAAGAAACTATAGCAGATAGAGGTCAACTTCAAATTGCAAAAATGTTCAGCATATCAAGATCTACCCACCCTGAAATTTTGGAGAAAATCAAAAACCCTTGTTGGAGTTATTTCCCTTTTTTCACAGAATTTTAAAAATTTTCATATTTTTCGTCTTTTATTTCTAAAATTATAGAAGATGAAGGTTAAGTATAAATTGATAAAATGTTTGCCATGCTGTGGTGACTTCAAAAATGGTGTTGAAAATCGTTCGTTGACCGTCATTTTCAAATTGGCTGCCAAAAAAAGGCAGGAAAATTCAACATTCTTTGATTTCAAAAAAATTAGATATTGATGTTGCAACTCCAAAACCGGTGTTGAAAATTGTTTGTTGACTGCCATTTTCAAAATGGCCGCCAACAAAGGCGGGAAAATTCAACATTGTCTGATTACCATGAAATTTGGTTTCCAAATAGGTATTGTTGTCGCAACTTCAAAACCAATGTTAAAAATTGTTTTTTGAATGCCATTTTCAAAATGGCTGACAAAAATGGTGGGAAAATTCAACATTGTCGGATTTAAATGAAATTTGGTTTCCAAATAGGTATTGATGTTGCGACTTCAAAAACTGATGTTGAAAATTCTTCATTGAACGCCATTTTCAAAATGAAATATAGTAAAACATGGATAGTGGAGCTTTCAGTTGCCATGGAAACCAAACCAGAACACTGAATCCTTGGAAAGTATTCTGCTTCATAGTTTTCTTCACAATATAAGAAATATGTTTTAACTAGATTATAAGGGGGAACTGACGGGCCCTGCCAAATTTTTTTTTATGGAAAGGGGGACTTGGAATGTTTTGATTTCAGCAATATGTATTATCTGAATTACAAGGGGAACCCCTGCCCAAATTTTTATGCCCCCGCCGCTAGGCGGTCGGGGGCATTGAGGTTTACCCTGATCCGTACGTCCGTCCATCTTTTTGGTTTCCGGATGATAACTTGAGTATCCTGCATCGGATCAAAACCAAACTTGGTCACATGCTTACTTATCACCCAAGACAGAACCCTATCGATTTCCAGGTTGGTACCCCCAAGGTCAAGGTCACAGTTGCTAAAAATAGACTAAAATTTCAATAAAATTTTGGTTTCCGGATGATAACTTGAGTATCCTGCATGGGATCAAAACCAAACTTGGTCACATGCTTACTTATCACCCAATACAGAACCCTATTGATTTTCAGGTTGGTACCTCCAAGGTCAAGGTCACAGTTGCTAAAAATAGACTAAAATTTCAATGAAATTTTGGTTTCCGGATGATAACTTGAGTATTCTGCATCTGATCAAAACCAAACTTGGTCACTTGCTTACTTATCACAATAGACATAATCCCATAGATTTTAGCGTTGATACCACCAAGGTCAAGGTCACAGTTGCTCAAAATAGATTAGTATTACATATAAGACTGTTTCTCAGATTATTTGTTGGAACTACACATTATATCAAAACCAAACCAGTTCCAGTGCCTATTTATCACAGGAGAAAGATCCTTTCTAATAATATTTGATAAATATATATTGTATATAGTTATGCCTTTAATAATTTATGGGTTTCGATTGCAAGGAGGCGGGGGCATCCATGTCCCATGGACACATTCTTCCATTTTTTTTTTTTGAATGATGGTCTGGAATGGATTGTTATGGATAGTGGGGCTTTAAATTACCGTGGAAACTGCCGAATCTACTTGCCCAATTCGATCCATACTTGGTGACCACTGTCCATAGTCAGTACCTATCAAAGAATGTGTCTTCTAAGTCGGCATGTATTCAAAGGTGGCTGCAAGCAGTGGACATATTTTAATATTGGACCCTATGGGAAAAACAAATTGAAAGACATTCTTCTCTGAAACTACTTGGTCAGTTTGAATCAAACTTGGTCACAATAGGCCTTTAATGGTCTTCTTCCTTTGAAACTTCTAGAAAATGAGACACTTTAACATTGGGTTAATTTGGGCTGCAGTCTATGCCAGTCATGGGCCAGGTGAGCTATACAGGCTCTTGAGAGCCTCTAGTTATATGAAAAATGCATATTTTGAGAATTAGCTCTATGTTGTACAATAACTTAAGATTACCTGCAGGGATTTATATGATTTTGGATTGAACTTGACCAAAGGAAGCTCCCTTTTGTTTTTGAGGAAAATCTGAAAACAATTTTTTGGGAAAAACTGAGTTTTTATGGAAAAGTGCATATTTTGAGAATTAGCCATATGTCTTACAACATATTAAAATTGCCTTCAGGGATTTATATGATTTTGATACTCAAGGTTGAACTTGACCAAAGGAAGATCCCTTTTGTTTTTGAGGAAAATCTGAAATCAATTTTTTGGGAAAAAACATAGATTTTATATAAATATTAAGTGCATATTTTGAGAATTAGCCGTATGTCGTACAATAAATGAAAATTGCCATCAAGGGTTTAGATGGTTTTGCAGATCTTTTGTACCTATATTGAAGATGTGCATGTGGTAAGGATTTTGATTTTGGTTAATTTTTGTCAAAATTATACATTGTTGAACTTGGTCATTTTTTGGTGATTTAGTAATAGAGGGTACATAGTTTGTCTGCACAACTCCTCCTACAGTTTTGATGCTAGGAAGTTTTTATTTTGCAGATAATTTGTACTTATATTAAAGATGTGCATGTGGGAGCGATTTTGATTTTGATGCATTTTTTGAAAAAATACACATTGTTGAACTTAGTCATTTATTGGGTGAATTATTAATAGAGGGTACACAGATTGTCCGTACAACTCCTCCTAGAGTTTTGATGCTAGGAAGCTTTTATTTTGCAGTTCATTTGTACCTATATTGAAGATGTGCATGTGGTATGTATTTTGATTTCGGTTCATTTTTTTCCCGAAAATATACATTTTTCAACTTTTAATTTTTTGGTGATTTTGTAATAGAGGGTGCATAGTTAATCTCTGCAACCTAGAATAACATGCGTTTAGCGGGGGCATTATATAAAAAATCCCAATTTGATTCAACCTTGCACGGGGGCATGTCATCCTCTAGTTTATCTTTGATTATTAGTTACCGTAGCTAATATTCTTTTGAAAATTTTCTGTTAGTAAACAATCAGATCTGTTGAATAATTTGACAGTTATTAGTATTGAATGAGAGATTTTCTCTGTTTAAGCATGTAGTTTTATGCTTACTTTGGAATGGAAATTTATTTTGGTTTCAAAGCTCATGCATTATTATGTAAATATTTTAAAATGACATGATATTCAATATTCAGAGTGTCATGTTTAAAACTTCCTGGAACAGAACAAAAGCTGGAGAGAAAATAGTCAAGCGGATTGTATATGTTTAGATCAATGCTGATATTGTGTGACCAGTAGTATATGTTGAGCTTAAATTAACTTTATCAAAAGCTAATTAGTTGTACTGACAGTAAGCAATTTAAACAATACATAAAACACAATATACATGTCAGCTGATTATCTATTTATGTAGTGTGTCAAGACACTGGATTGTCTTCAGGGGATTACTTCTCCTGAATAATTAACAAATCCATTTTAGTTTTTGTTAGATTCAAAACACCTACTAGTTTTTAGCTTGCCTAGTCCATGGGACCATTTGAGTAGCTGTCTTCATTAATGTCATCATTAACTTTTTCAGCAATCTAAGCCAACACTTTAAGGCAAACTTGGTCTTAATTATTGACGGAGTATGTACATTCTGTAGATTCAAAATTCCGTATAGAAACAAACTAAGGTAGAATGGGTAGTCTTCTTAAAAATGATGCCTGGCACCAAGATTGCTGTCGGCATGTAAGAAAAAGTATCCTCATCATATCAAGGATTGGGGGCATGTTGTTTTTGTTCTGTCTGTCTGTGTGTCTTTCTGTCTGCATCCAAATCTAAAATATTTCCTATAACTTTGGATCTATTGATGAAATTTATTTTTGATGTCACAATTTAGAAAGGATATTTAGAAAACTTATGTCTGGAAATTGAGATTATGTTATATTATAACTATTTGAAATTGTAACAAAAAAAAAATATTTCAACTTTGACCACATATGACTAACTTGTTACGAGGGGATAACTGACCAATGTTCCTCATTATATTTCTGATTTTTCCTAAAAACAATTTATGCCGATGACAGAAAAGAAAATATATAAAGTTTCAAGGACAGCTAATTATTTTTAGTGGCTGTTGACTGCGTAACTGGAGAACACTTGGCCCAATTTCTGTATTATACTAAATTTTAGAATTTTGTCTTGTACAACTTCTGTTTGTGTATGATATCTTTTGCATGAACTTGAAAATTTTATTCTTGACATTAGTATTTATATCAGATAAGCCTTTCTTGATCTCTTATATGCTTACTTTTTGCAGGGAGATTCAAATTACTGACAGGAAAAACAGACAGGCCATATTGTGACAGATTAGCAACAGAGTTATACAGCTCCAATGGCCCTACCCAGTCTATTTATAGATTTGTATTGCTGCTTAAAGGAATAAAGGCCAACTTTACAATAAGTATCTACTATCCAGACTTCATACAAAGGGAAGAGACATCACCTGTAAATGTGTACGTTTTAATGTGAAAAATTACACTAAGGGTTCATTCATCTCTGCACAGGCACAGATGGAGAACATTCAGATGCTGTCATAATTAACCTTGAAAATTACAGTTAAGGTTGCTCACTCATCTCAATTTTTGAGCCCGGGAAAATGAAAAGAGTGTGTAGGGGGGCATATTGCTTTACCCTTGTTTGTCCATTCATCCATCTGTATGAATAAGAACACAAATTTTGATGTTTTTTAGAAACTTTGCAAGTAAATTCCAACAACTTCAAAGGAATCTTACTTAAAACATTTCGATGTACACACACAAATCTTTTGGAATTTTTCAAAACCTAACTTGAAGGTTGCCTTCACCAATAGAAATGAATGTGAATTTTGGGCTCAGATTTATCAAAAGAGCTCTTATTGCCATGGAAACTGAAAAAAGCCAATATTAGAATTGCCTCGAAATGGATGAAACATAATATAAAGGTTGCCTAACACTCATAGAAATGACTTAAGGGCTGACCACATGGAAATATAGTTGCTGCTTGAAATTTTGGAGGGAAATGATTCAACTTTGTATATTTTCTTGAAAAAAGAGGGATGTATATCATCATGTCCATACTTTTACTGTGTCCATACCTGTTTTGTGTCCACACACTCTTAACTTTGCAATGAGTGGGGGCATAACAGGTTGTGATTCTCTGACAGTTCTAATTTGCACTTTTGTCTGACTTCTGAACTCCTGGCTTTCTTCAGTTCAATGGCTTAAAGAATGTTGGGCACCAACCCCCACTTTGCATTTAATGAATATCTTCTATAGTTCAAATTATGACACTTGCCTACAAGTTTTTTTGTTTTTAACTCACCTGACCCGAAAGGTCGTGTGAGCTATTGCCATCACTTGGCGTCCGTCGTCTGTCCGTCCATCCTAAACTTTTTCAGAAATCTTCTCCTCTGAAACCACAAACCAATTTTCACCAAACTTGGCCTGAATCATTATCAGGGTATCCTGTTTCAAAATTGTGTCAGATGAGTACGAGGACCAAATAACATGGCTGCCGTTACTAAAAATAGCACATAGGGAGTAAATTGCTGTTTTTGGCAAATAACTTGAAAACCGTTAAAGATATAAAAAATCTTATGGGGTAAAAGTGATCAGGATGGCAAGATCTACCCGCCCTGCAATTTTGAAGAAAATCTTATTACCAGTTTAGGAGTTATTGCCATTTTTCTGAAAATGTTTCTGGATTTTAATATTTTTGTGTTGCCCGCGACAAAAAAAACGTGGAAGGGATAGTGTTTCCGGCGGCGGCTGCGTCAACAATTGCAAACTATTGTGAATTAACAAGCTTATGTTAGTTGTAGGTCCATAGTATTTGATGTGCAGTTGCATTATTATGGGTACAACTCAAATCCCTACTTAGATTATGGCCCTGGCCCCTTAGTCACGCATGAACGATCACAAGTTTTTAGCAAGCAGTTTGTACAGCCTATACCAGTAGTACTATGCACTTGATATTTGACATGTAGTTGTGTCTTGGGGAGTACATACCGATTCTATGCCAAGATGATGGCCCTGGCCGCTTAGTCATGCATGAACAATCACATTAAGTTTTTTGCAAGCAGTTTGTACAACCTATACCGGTGTGTCTTGGGGAGTACATACCTATACCATGCCCAGATGATGGCCCTGGCCCCTTAGTCATGCATGAACGATCACAAATTTTTAGCAATCAGTTTGTGCAGCCTATACCAGTAGTCCTAGGCACTTGATATTTGATATGCAGTTGCGTCTTTGGGAGTACATACCAATTCCATGCCCAGATTTTAGCCCTGGTCCCTTACTCACGCATTAAGGATCATTTTAAGTTTTTAGCAAGCAGTTTGTACAGCCTATACCGGTGTGTCTTGGGAGTACATACTGATTCCATGCCCAGATGGTGGCCCTGGCCCCTTAGTCACGCTGTTTGTACAGCCTATACCAGTAGTCCTAGGCACTTTATATTTGACATGCAGTTGTGTCTTGGGGAGTACATACCGATTCCAGGCCCAGATGGTGGCCCTGGCTCCTTAGTCATGCATGAGTGATCACATCATTTTTTTCCCAAGGAAATTGTAAACACAGTTAAAGATTATATTTTATTTTTATACGACCGCAAAAATTTTGCGGTCGTATTATGGTATGGCGCAGTCGTCGGTGTCGGCGTCTGTGGCCAGCATAACTTTGTTTCTAGTGGACGAATCGTCTTCAAATTTCAGTATGTGGTTTCTTGGCATAATGGCTATCCCGGGTTTTAATTTTGGGTTTATGGCTCCACCTGTTTTAGAAAAAGGGGCCAAAAAGGGGTAAAATTTGGTATTTTTGTGTCTGTGGACAGCATAACTTTGGTTCCAGTGAATAGATCATTTTCAAATTTTAGTATAATGTTTCTTGGCACATGCTTTAGCCCGGGCTATAATTTTATGTTCCTGGCCCTGCCCGTTTTAGAAAAAGGGGCCAAAAGGGGTTAAATTAGCTGTTTTCACATATTTGACTGTAGAATCTTGATTATTTATCTGATTTTAATGGGGTTTCTTTCAGTAAACTCCTTAGAAAATTTCCAATATGGTGTATGCCACCGGATTTCACCTGGCATGTACCGTTCACGAGATAAATGGGGCCCAAAAGGGGCGAATTTCAAAAATTTCATTTTTTTATTTTTAGTCCGATTTTGATGCAATTTTTTCCAAAGGATTCCTAATGAAAAATAAAAGTAGTGCTCTACTATTAGATTTTTGGTAACTTGTTTCCATACCCAGCTATGAGGGGCCGAAGGGGGCCAAAATCATAAATTTACAGATAACGAAAAAATTTTATTTTTCATCGGATTTCGATGGGATTTTTTTCTTTGGATTCCTCTTGATGTAAGCTTTCAGTAGTAAGCAACAGATTTGGCGTAGCTCTTACCGTTTCCGAGCTATGAGGGTCTTAAGGGGCCAAAATTGTAAATTTACAGATAACCTAAAATTTTTAATTTTTCGTTGGATGTCGATGGGATTTTTTTCTTTGATTCCTCTTGATGTAAGCTTTCAGTAGTATGTCAACAGATTTGGCGTAGCTGTTACCGTTTCAGAGCTATGAGGGGCTGAAAGGGGCCAAAATTGTAAAGTTACAGATAACCTAAAATTTTTATTTTTCATCGAATTTCGATGGGATTTTATTCTTTGATTCCTCTTTATGAAAGCTTTCAGTTATATGTCAGTGGATTTGGCGTAGCTCTTACCGTTTCCGAGCTATGAGGGGCCAAAGGGGGCCAAATTGGTAAATTTACAGATAACCTAAAAATTTTATTTTCGTCGGATTTTGATGGGATTTTTTTCTTTGGATTCTACTTGATGTAAGCTTTCAGTAGTATTTCAACAGATTTGACGTAGCTCTTGCCGTTCCCGAGCTATGAGGGGCCGAAGGGGGCCAAAATCATAAATTTACAGATTACCTTAAATTTTTATTTTTCATCGCATTTCGATGGGATTTTTTTCTTTTGATTCCTCTTGATATAAGCTTTCAGCATCATGTCAATGGATTGGGCGTAGCTCTTACTGTTTCTGAGCTATAGAGGGTCAAAGAGGAATCATAAGGAGTCGTAAGGGCTAATTTTTATTTTCCCTAGTATGTGTCCAGCTAATTACTTGGTCAATCTCCTTATTGCGTCAATCTCCTTATTGTGTCAAGCTCTTTCCTATGTCCATACTCGCTTTAAATTACACTTTTTCAAATTTCAGTGGACGACATGCTGCGGTCGTATCATGCTGCACTCGGCGTAGCCCTTTATTATTCCTGCTGCAGTAGATCAATGTGCAAATTAAGGCAATGCAAGGGGCGGGCGAGACATATCCTGTGTCCCAGTTTATTAGCTCACCTGGCCTAAAAGGCCGTGTGAGCTTTTGCCATCGCTATGCGTCCGTCGTCCATCTGTCAACAATTTCAAAAATCTTCTCTTCTGAAACCACTGGGCCACATGTAACCAAACTTGGCCTGAATCATCACCAGAGTATGGCTTCTCAAAATTTTGTTCGATTAGGTGGTAGGTCAAACAACATGGCCACCGTTGCTAAAAATAGAACATAGGGGTAAATTGCAGTTTTTGGCTAATACCTCGAAAACCGTTACAGATTTCAAAAATCTTACAGAAGTAAAAATGATCAGCATAATGAGATCTACCTACTGTGAAATTTTGAAGAAAATCTGAAAACCCATCTATCTCAGAGTTGCAGCCCTTTTTCCGTTAAATTTTCAAAAGTTGTGCATTTTTAGCTCACCTAGGCCAAGTGAGCTTTTGCCATCACTTTGCGTCCGTCGTCCGTCCGTCATCCGTCTGTCCGTAATTTCAAAAATCTTTTCCTCTGAAACTGCTGGGCGAATTGTAACCAAACTTGGCCTGAATCATCACCAGGGTATGCAGTTTCAAAATTGTGTTGGATTAGTCCGAGGATCAAACAACATGGCTGCTGTTACTAAAAATAGAACATAGGGGTAAATTGCAGTTTTTTGCAAATAACTCGAAAACCGTTACAGATATCAAAAGTCTGACGGTGTAAAAATGATCAGCATGGCAAGATCTACCTACCCTGCAATTTTGAAGAAAATCTGAAAACCCGTCTTGGAGTTATTGCCCTTTTTCCGTAAAATTTTCAAAATTTTAATTTATTTTATTTTTCATTTGAAAAACTATAACAGATAGAGGTCAACTTTAAATTGCAAAAATGTTCAGCATATCAAGATCTACCCACTCTGAAATTTTAAAGAAAATCCAAAACCCCTTGTAGTAGTTATTGCCCTTTTTTCACCGAATTTTTTAAATTTTTGTATTTTTTGTCTTTTAGTTCCTAAACTATAGAAGATGAAGGTTAAGTGTAAGATGATGAATGGTTGCCATGCTGTGGCGAATTCAAAACTGGTGTTGAAAATAGTTTGTTGACCTCCATTTTCAAAATGGCCGTCGAAAAAGGACGGGAAAATTCAACATTGTCTGATTTCAACGAAATTTGGTTTCCGAATAGATATTGATGTTGCGACTTCAAAACCAGTGTTGAAAATTGTTCGTTGACCGCCATTTTCAAAATGGCCGCCAAAAAAGGCGGGAAAATTCAACATAGTCCGATTTCAATGAAATTTGGTTTCAAAATAGGTATTGATGTGGCAACTTCAAAACTGATGTTAAAAATTGTTCGTTGACTGCCATTTTCAAAATGGCCGCCAAAAAAGGCGGGAAAATTCAACATTGTCTGATTTCAATGAAATTTGGCTTCCAAATAGATATTGATGTTGCAACTTCAAAACTGGTATTGAAAATTGTTTATTGACTGCCATTTTCAAAATGGCCACCAAAAAAGGCGGGCAAATTCAGCATTGTCTGATTTCAATGAAATTAGGTTTCCAAATAGATATTAATGTTGCGACTTTATGGTGTTAAAAATTGTCGTTGACCGCCATTTACAAAATGATGTCTAGAGACTTCAAAAATGGTGTCAAAAGTGGTCATTAGCAAGAATCTTTTTTGTCAAAAAAGCCAAACAAAGACATAGAGTAAAACATGATCAGACTTTAAATACAGTTCAAGATATTGGTTGTGTTTGAGCTACCAAAGTTGGAGAGACTGAAGTTCAACTGTATAACTTACAATGTTAGCTTGATTGTTGCAAATGAAAACCAGGTGAGCGATACAGGCTCCTGGGAGCCTCTGGTTTATTTTTTATTTCAAAAAGAGTAACAGATAGAGGTCAAGTGTAAGTGCAGAAATGTTCAGCATACAGGGCTTAATTTTGCGCCTAATTTAGGCGCCATGGCGCCTGAAATTACAATTTTGTGCCTTAAATTTGCCAATAGGTCGCCAGTTTGGCGACCCCAAAAACGTAAGTTGGTGATCAGCAAAATCGGATATAATATCAAGTCCTTTTTAATCAGTATCTTTTGTCTTGAAATATAATGGTTCTATAAATCATTTGCGGGCATTTACTTGATAATAATTAAAGACAGATCAAGAGTTTTTGTAGCATTCTGTTGGGTCTGCTAATTCGGACCCATTCCCAATGACAAAACTCCAAAATTTTTGCTAACAAATTCCTAATTGTTTGAAGTTTCAAAGTAACAGCATTTGTGGGAGTGACACTGTAATAAAATTCACACTGCCTCTGCTTTTATTAATTAGAAAACGATCTGAAAAAAATCCTAGGCACGTTTTGTCAGGGAGTAAACAAATGTGACAGGAAGTCCCATTGTTTTGTTTCTTTGGCGGCAAATTCAAACACATAGATTATTATGAAGTGCAGTGAAAATAAATATAAATGCAACATTTTTGAAGGGTTTTGTATAGATATACAGAAAATAGTGGAAAAAAAACCAAAAAAAAAACTTTCAATTGATCATGTTGAAATGTGTTATTGTTTGTTTTTACAACCTGTGAACTGAATTTATAATTGGTGGAAAACTGTAGGAACTAATGTTTCAAAAATTTTATTCTTCTGACTATAATATATTTTGCTTCTGAGAGTAAAATGGTTCCTAAACTGATGGTTGGTCGGTTGGACTAATTGAAAATTTCCAAAAAGGACCCAGGGCCTTTTTCCCAAAATACCCAGATAAAACCTGTTAATGTAACACAAGTTTCACACCCTTACACCTAGCATCCCGTTAAAAAGTGAAATGACAACAAACTCTTAAGAAGCTGTTTCTGAACCTGAAAGTCAATTAGTTCAGCTGTTAATAAAATGAAAGATGAAAACATTGGTACCTCTGCTTTAAATGTATATACAGCTTTACATGATATCTTTCTAGTACCATCAGTACAGAACTAACATCAGAAAAATTTCAAGATAGTGGCTCAAGTCATTTTTCTGACTGAAATATGATAAATCTTTACGAGGTGCAGATACTGCAAGTGAAGAAACATTCAGAGTAATTATACAAAGTATACAAAGGGGAAACAGTGTCAATAATAAAATTTGTACAGTGTTTTAATTTTATTCCTCTTGCAGTCAAATAATAGATTTTCAACATGGAAAATCAATTCCTCTCAGTAAGTGACATTTTGACCAGTAAGTAATGACTGGCTACTGAAATATTTTAACTGGCTCCTAAATTTTTGGATTGGCTCTTAAGTTTAGGAGGTTAGGAGCCAGCTGGCTCCTTGTGTCAAAATGCTACTTTGAGGCCTGGCATATCAAGATCTACCCAACCTGAAATTTTGAAGAAAATCCAAAAACCCTCGTAGGAGTTGTTGCCCTTTTTTCACAGAATTTTCAAATTTTCATGTTTTTCGTCTTTTATTTTATAAAACTATAGAAGATGAAGGTTCAGTATAAATTGATAAAATGTTTGCCCTGAAATGGCGACTTCAAATCTGGTGTTGAAAATTTTTCGTTGACCACCGCTTTCAAAATGGCCGCCAAAAAAAGGTGGGAAAATACAACATTGTCCGATTTCAATGAAATTTGGTATCCAAGTGGGAATTGATGTCACTACTTCAAAAACGGTGTTGAAAATTGTTTGTTGATTGCCACTTTCAAATGGATGCCAAAAAAGGCGGGAAAATTCAACATTGTCCGATTTCAATGAAATTTGGTTTCCAAATAGATATTGATGCTACGACTTCAAAACCGATGTTGAAAATTGTTCGTTGACTGCCAAAACCGATGTTGAAAATTGTTCGTTGACTGCCATCTTCAAAATGGCATCTTCAAAATGGCATCTTCAAAATGGCATCTTCAAAATGGCGACCAAAAAAGGCGGAAATATTCAAAATTGTCCGATTTCAATGAAATTTGGTTTCCAAATAGGTATTGATCTTGAAAATTGTTCAATGACGGCCATTTTCAAAATGGCTGCCAAAAATGGTAGGAAAATTCAACTATGTCCGATTTCAATAATAGATATTGATGTTGCGACTTCAAAACCGATGTTGAAAATTGTTCATTGAACGCCATTTACAAAATGATGTCTCTACTTAAAAACTGGTGTTAAAAGTGGTCCTTAGAAAGAACTTTATGTCAAAAAAGCCCAACAAAGAAATATAGTAAAACATTATCAGACTTTAAATACAGTTCAAGATGTGTTGTTCGAGCCACAAAATTTGAGAGACTGAAGATCAACTGTATATACTTACAATGTTAGCTTGATTGTGGCAACTGAAAGCCAGGTGAGCGATACAGGCTCCTGGGAGCCTCTGGTTTATTTTTTATCAAAGAAACTTTAGCAGATAGAGGTCAACTTCAATTGCAAAAATGTTCAGCATATCAAGATCTACCCACCATGAAATTTTGGAGAAAATCCAAAACCCTTGTAGGAGTTATTGCCCTTTTTTTCACAGAATTTTCAAAATTTTCATAATTTTCGTCTTTTTATTTCCAAAACTATAGAAGATGAAGGTTAGGCCACATCAAATTAATTAATAAATTCTCATCCCTACCTGCCCCATTTTTTTCTAAGCTCATTTTTTAAAATTTTCAATCATTCAGAAATTTTCTTGAAATTCCTATCAATTTTAATCAAAATCAGCAAAAAAATCTAAAATAAATCCCTTCCACCCGCCCCAGTTTTTTTGTTACATGTGGATGAGAATCTACAAATTAACTTGATAGGGCCTTAAGTGTAAATTGATAAAATGTTTGCTATGCTGTGGTGACTTCAAAGAGGTGTTGAACACAGTTGGTTGACAGCCAGAACACAGTTGGTTGACAGCCATTTTCAAAATGGCCGCCAAAAAAAGGCTGGAAAATTCAACATTATTCGATTTCAATAAAATTTGGTTTCCAAATAGATATTGATGTTGCGACTTCAAAACCGGTGTTGAAAATTGTTTGTTGACTGCCTTTTTTCGAAATGGCTGCCAAGAAAGGCGGGATAATTCATCGTTGTCTGATTTTAATGAAATTTGGTTTCCAAATAGATATTGATGTTGCGACTTCAAAACTGGTGTTGAAAATTGTTTGTTGACCGCCATTTTCAAAATGTCCGTCAAAAAGGCGGGAAAATTCAACATTGTCCGATTTCAATGAAATTTGATTTCCAAGTAGATATTGATGTTGGGACTTCAAAACAGATGTTGAAAATTTTTTGTTGACTGCCATTTACAAAATGACATCTCAACTTCAAAAACTGGTGTCGAAAGTGGTCCTTAGCAAGAATGGTTTCGTCAAAAAAAGCCCAACAAAGAAATATAGTAAAACATGATCAGACTTTAAAAACAGTTCAAGGTATTGGAGGTGTTTGAGCTACGAAAGTTTGAGAAACTGAAGATCAACTGTATAACTTATAATGTTACCTTGATTGTGGCAACTGAAAGCCAGGTGAGCGATACAGGCTCCTGGGAGCCTCTTGTTTTCAAGTTGATCTTGCACCATTTTACACAAGTTTTATAATTGTGCAATCAAGACAAATTTATTTTTATACCCCCCACAACGAAGTTTGGGGGTATATTGGAATCGCCTTGTCCGTCACTCTGTCCACCCGTCTGTCTGTCCGTAGACATTTTTAATCCAGGGCTTATCTTGGAAACCCTTCAATATTTCTCAATCAAATTTTGTATGCATGTCAGTAACCATAAGAACTTGTGCATATCCTATTTTCAGATTGATTCATGTATTTTTGAAAAAAGTTCTAGCATTTTTTTTAGGATTTTCTGACTTAGAATTTATAGGGAAAAACTTTGTCCGAAGCTTATCTCAGAAATCCTGCTGAATATCTATTTCAAATTTGAACAGAATGCTTAGTATCATAAAAACATGTGCACCTGATAATTTCAGATTGATGCATTAAATTTTAAAAAAAGTTACGGCTGCTTTCATATTTTTGTACTCAAGTACCCATAAGGAAAATTTTTGTCCAGAGGCAATCTAAGACTCTCTTTTGAATATCTGTTTCAAATTTTGTCAGAATGTGTAGTCCCTTATGAACCTATGCACCTGGCATCAGACTGATTCATCAAATTTTGAAGAAGTTATTGCAACTTTGGTATTTTTGAACTTTGTATCTTTTTGTATCATGGTGTTCATACTTGTAATATTGTGTCCACACTTGTACTGTGTCCTCATCTGTATTGTGTCAACACACACTTAAGGTAGATAGACAGTAATATTCATATCCATGAGATTTTGTTGTAAGTCAGCACAATTGAGGAACCAATCCTACTTACCCGAAATCTGTAATTAAAAGAATGGGTCACCATGCTTGCTATTTTCTATAATTGAGATCAAAGTTTGCTCATTTTTAGCCATTTTTAGCTCATCTGGCTATGCTAGGGTGAGCTTTTGCCATCACTTGGCATCCGTCGTCCGCCGTCCGTCCATCGTATGTCTGTCCGTCCGTCGTAAACTTTTCATGCAAAGATCTTCTCCTCTGAAAGCACTGAGCCAATTGGAACCAAACTAGGTCACAATAGTTCTTGGGTGGTCCCCTTCAAAAAAGTTATCCGGCAGGTCCTTACCTCATCCAAGATGGCCGCCAGCGGGAAACATAGTTTTAACATTGGACCCTATGGTAAATACATTCAAAGATGTTCTTCTCAGAAACTACTTGTCAAATTAAAACTAAACTAAGTCTTAATGGTCCTTAGATGGTCCCATCCAAAAAAGTTATCTTGCAGGTATGTACCTCATCCAAGATGGCCGCCAGCGGGAACAAAGTTTTAACATTGGACCCCATGGAAAAGACATTCAAAGATCTTCTCAGAAACTACAAGTCCAATTAGAATTAAACTTAGTCACAATGGCCCTTAGTCCTTTCCAAAAAAAAGGTATCTTGCAGGTCTGTACCTCATCCAAGATGGCCGCCAGCGGGAACATAGTTTTAACATTGAACCCTATGGAATATACATTCAAAGATCTTCTTCTCAGAAACTACTGGTCCAATTAGAACCAAACTAAGCCACAATGGTTCTTAGGTGGTCCCATCCAAAAAGTATATCTGGCAGGTCCATACCTCATCCAAGATGGCCACCATCTGGAACATAGTTTTTACATTGGCCCTATTGATTTTAAGGGGAACCTCTGCCCAATTTTTTTGAATTGTTATTTAAATTGTGGTCTGAATGTTTCAATTTCAGCATTATGTATTACCTTGATTATAAGGGGAACCCCTGCCCAAATTTTTTTTGAATGGTGTTCTGTTATGGGTTGTAATGGATGGTGGATTTTTCAGTTGCCAAGGAAACAAAACAAGAATACTGTAATTTTAGAAAAAAAAAGTATTCTGCTAAATTTTATGTTTTGTTTTTCCTATTGGAAATACTTTAACTATGTCAGCCATGGTCCAGGTGAGCGATACAGGCTCATATGGAAAGGCAATTTTTAGCTTAATAGAAATGAACTTTTTATCCATGAGAATTTGATGTATTTTTATTAACAGAGAGTTTATGATGTAATTTATTTAATACAATAAAAAAATGTATATTTCACCATGCTTTTAACGGAGATATTTTACAAAGTTTCTGGTTTAAACATTATTCCCGGGAGAAGGGAGTTAATTAGAGGCAAAACAGTCTGTCATTCAATTATGACGTCACAAAGGAAAAGCTGTCAAATTACTGTTCCGGCCCAAAAATCAAACCTATCCTGTATCCGACTCGTTAATTTTCTAATGGGCGATTGAATTGCTCAGGGCAACAGTGTCTATCTACCTTAAATTTGCACTTGCCATTTTGATTCAGGATTCAATAAGCAGGGGGTATAACTTGCTGCCATTTGGCTATAGTTCTGGTTGTTACAGTATCCAATGTAGATATTATAAATATTATACCCCCACTCCTGAGTGGGTGGTATATTGGAATACCCTTGTCCATCCGTCCTTCCCTCTTTCCATCCCTCCTTCCTTCCGTCCGCAGTTTATTGAATTTTTCTCAGCTACTGCTCAGCCGATTCATTTCAAATTTGGTATTTGACTTTATATTTAGGGGAATGTGTTGTCTCCCATTTTTGTTACCTTTTGATATCAACTTTCTGTTTGCCGGGATTTGGCCATTTTGCCCTTTATTGAACATAGTGAAAATTTTCATAGCACTTTTCTCAGCTACTGCCTGGCCAATTTATTTTAAATTTGGTATTTTACTTTATATACAGGGAAATGCGTTATCTCCCATTTTGGTCACTTTATGATATTAACTTCCTATCTGAGGGGACTTGGCCATTTTTCTTTTTTAAATGTGTAAAATTAACGAGTGGGGGTATACCTAGCACGATAACGTGTGCAACCTCTTGTTCTTTTTGACTCACCTGGCTATAGCCATCACTTGTCTGTTGCTCATCTGTCTTTCCAAATGTTTTCATTCAAAGATCTCCAAAATCAACGGCCAATTGGTACCATAGATCCTTTGGTTTTCCTCTTAAAAACTTGTATCGGGCAGGTCAGCACCCCATCCAAGGTGGCTGTCAGTAGTTTTAACATTGAACCCTATTTTTACAACATTTTAAGATTTTCCAAGAAACTACAATTCCAAATAAGAACCAAACTTTGCCAAAATGGTCCTGAGTTGGTTCCAACAAAAGGTCTTTACCTTATTAAAGGTGGGAGTCAGCCAGAAATATAGTTTGATATTTAAATCGTGGAAAAACAAAGGGAATGGGTCTCTTAAACCACTAATCCAATCGGAATCAAACTTAGTCAAGTTGGTGTCTGTTAGGCCTGCACCCAATCCAAGATGAGTACCATCAGTATACAAATTAAATTAGGACCCTATTCGAAATGCCAGATCTCTGAAACTACTATCTATGTTGGATATGGTCCTGGTTAGCAAGACAGGCTCTTGAGAGCCTCAAGTTTATTGTTACTTTTAATTTCATTTTCATTAAAGAAAATGTATAATTAGGGGGAGAAAAAAATGAAGAACTACAAAATTGAATAGTTTGAAATCAACTCTACATGAAAGGATTTATGGCATGACAGTATCTATTGAATTTGTTTGAGATGGGAGTCATTTCAGTTTTACAGAAATGACAGCTTGGAGAAATGTGCTTAGCAATTAAGTCTGTGCTGCCGATTTCTCACTCAGAATGTTTATAGTATTGTTTTTCGTTTTATTAGAAGAATTTTGTTGCTGTTAGACATTTGATATTGTCAGGGTAATTGGTGTGGTAAGAACAGTTATTTGTCTTCAGGCCAGTAAACCACAGTCATCTGTTGACTTGTAAGTCATCCTATGTCAACTTGATATTATGGAAAAAAGTGTACACAGAGGAAAATTGAACTGAATTACAGGAGCTTAGTCATTAGTGTAGAAGAATGATGTGGTCTAAAGGTGACCCTTTATCTGTTCTATTATGAAGTCAATTTATGGAAGTTTAGAGAAGATGATCTGGTTTTGGTCTAAGGGTTAAAAGCAATATAATTTCTCCCTCTGGTAACATAGTATGGTATATAATGTGCTTTAGTGGGAAAAGTTAATGGAGCTTGAATGCTGGTAAAATAATGTTTCCTATTTTGTAAGTGACATGCACAATATAGGGAAGTTGTTACTGTATAATATAACGGGGAAACAATTTGTAAGGCTAGCTCTGATGATCCGGTAGGAGTGGCAGGAATTCATTAATTATAGGAATCAGTTTGGACAGTGCAGACGACAAAAATCAGATTGTCTTATGCTTCCAATTTTTATTCATTACGGCGAAAATAGTGAAAATATAATTGCTTCCAAAATTTCCGTTTACAGTATACAGATCAATCTGTCCGTCTGTCTGTGATAGCAAACAATTTTTTGTAACAGTTTTCTCAGTGACTGCTAAATGTCCCATTCCTTTTTTCGTAAGCCAGGATCAACTCCGGGTCAGGTTTTGCGGGATGGTGTCTTTGATTTTGTAGTTATTCCCCTTAGCTCTTTACAACATAACTAGTATGGAATGAATAGGACTAACTTGTCAGTCAAATCAAAGATTGATTAATAAAAATTCTCTAAGGGTTCAAAATAACCTCGTGTTTTATTTTTCTGAGTTCTTTTTTAATCCATCAAAATTTCATTTTGTCTTTTTGGTCAGGTATTCCCCATATGCCGAAAATTATTGAAAATGTAGATTTCTCTCCTTTTGCCTTTGTTGTGACCCCGTCCGAGAAGGGAGCTAACTGCTACAAAAATAGCTAAATTAATGCATGGTCCCGGCTTACAAAAATAGGGAATACTGCAAGTAACGAATTCAGGTTTGCCGGAATTCTTTACATATTTACCCACTTAATTTTTCAACACATTCTGTCAACTGTAGAAATTTTCGTAACATTTTCCTCAGTTACTTCTGATCACTACTACTTGAAATTTTGTGTGGATGTTTGGAATGATGTCCCATGCAGCAAGGAGAGGTTTCAGGTTTGCTAGACATCTGCTTCTTGTTGACGGACTTAAAATTTTGGACTTTGTCGGGCAATTGTAGAAATTTTTTGTAACTGTTTTCTCAGTAACTAACAATCACCACTTCTTGAAATTTTGTATGGATGTTTAGAATTATGTCCTATGCTGCAAGTAGGAATTTGAAGTTTGCCTGACATCCACTTCCTGTTTATTGACTTGCTTAATTTTTCAAAATTGCAAAAAAATTTGTTAACAGCTTTCTCAATAACTACCAATTACTGCCACTTGTAATTTTGTACGAGAGTTTAAAACAGTATCCAATTTCGTTAGTAGTAGATTCAAGCGCTATTTCTATATTTTTGTTTCAAATTATTTGGGCACCTTGTACTTCAATCGGGATTGGGGGTTTCATTTTGTGGCGAAGCAGGCCACAGTATCTCTAGTTATTGCGACTTAAAGTTTTGTCAACTGTTATAAAGAACAGTTATTGGTACGGTCCAGATCTGTTCAATTCTACAACAATTCTATAACACTAATTGACGCAAGAATTTGTACAAGAGTTCTACTTCAATACTGCAAACTGAATATATCAAATTGATGTTTTCTGTATTATAGTAAATATTTTGATATTGAATGATTAATCTGCAATATATCCAGACTTTTCCTAGCATTCCTAGAAAATAAGTGATTTGAACTGTTGCGTAATATCATAAAAATCAGTGTTGATGAGGAAGAAATTGTCCTAACTAATAAAACTGAATGAGGAAAACCACCAATTTTCAATTATAGCTATTTCATTACTCTTACTATTTAACATTTCAATAAATGTCACTTTCAAACCAATCAATAATGGAAATTTATTACATTTGCAAGTTGTCAAATCTCAACAGGAATTTTCAAAATAAACTTGGAGACATCTGGAAGAAGAAAAAAATCATTGGATTAGATTTTTACATTCTCCAAACCATTGGAACCAAGTTTGTACAGTGTAACCCATTATGTCCTACAAATCGAGCTGGAATGAAATGTGGAGTCATGTTGTGAGACACGAGTCATGTTGTGAGACACAAGACATTTATATCTCTAAACTTTTGTTTTGCATTTTAAAATACTAATTTCCATAATCTGTCAACGCTCATTGATTATTCATCTAGAATTTCAAAGTTGATTAGCCAGCAAATTTTGAATTGGTTATATGTGTCTATAATGACGTGTTGATTAGCAGTCAAATAACTTCATTGACAACTTTATATTTTCAAAAGGGTTTATTCTACAAGACAGTCAAATTATCTAAATAGTTCACTTGCACTTTAGAAAATATATTGGTTAAGAACCATAATTGCGCAGTTGAACCAAAATTTGATGAAAAGGTCACTGGGTAGATCCCATTTAGAACTGTTTCTTATAGCCCTACCTGCAAGCTAGCATCTGACAGAATTTAAGGTGTCTGCAGGGTATTATTTTCCTATTATAGAATTTTGTGAAATTTTTTGTATAGAAACATAATTGTATTATTTTTGAAAATGTGAAATAAAATTTGGGGGTCACCGTCCATTTATGCGCAACTGAAATTGAACATTTAAGAATTTTACAAAGAAATAATAGGGAAAACGGTTATATAAGGGGATAGCATTAAAAATCGATTATAGATTTTGTTCATACTTTGCATGTGTTTTGAGATCATTATATAGTTTCCATATAAGAAATAAAATTTGGGGGTCACCGTTGAAATTAGAGAGAAAAATGGCATATCTATGAAATTATTTTATCAAATTATCTCCCTTGCATAATTTCTGTGTTCTGTACATCCAGTAACATATTTAAAGCACATGTGTTTCAGTTCACATTTTTGAAACGAAAATGTTGTAAAAGTTTAATAAGGAATTAAAATTTTAAATACTTTGGAACTTTCTTTACATTTTAGATAATTTTTTTGTTAAATTTCTTAATGAATGACACCTAAATGAACAAGTATTAAACAAAAATGGCGGAATAATACCACTGAAGCCAGAGGAAAAATCATATTGTCTGTCCTACTTCCTTCAGGGTTACCACACATCCTGGAAACTCAAAGGATTGTAAGGGTTCAAAGTCTGTCACGCTACCACTAGACCACCAGAGACGTGTTAAAATTTACGTTAATATACTTAAGTCTCGCATTACCTGTCAAAATAAATTTGTGGTTCACTCCATTTTAAATCCCTTTGGTCTCACACAGAGATGGCGGGAGCAGTGTAATCTGTCTGTAATATCTGTACATTGGAAGAACAGCCAAAACCCTTGGTGGGAAGGCAATTTCGATATTCATATGTCTTCTAATCCTGTTGGTTTCCTACCATATTCCTTCAAATCTTGTCAATTGTTTTATTTTTATGCCCCCACCGCTAGACGGTTGGGGGGCATTAAGGTTTACCCTGATCCGTCTGTCTGTCCGTTCGTCCGTCCGTCTTTTTGGTTTCCGGATGATAACTTGAGTATACTACATAGGATCAAAACCAAACTTGGTCACATGCTTGCTTATCACCCAAGACAGAACCCTATCGATCTCCAGGTTGGTACCCCCAAGGTCAAGGTCACAGTTGCTAAAAATAGACTAAAATTTCAATAAAATTTTGGTTTCCGGATGATAGCTTGAGTATACTACATTAGATCAAAACCAAGCTTGGTCACATGCTTACTTATCACCCAAGACAGAACCCTATCGATTTCCGGGTTGGTACCCCCAAGGTCAAGGTCACAGTTGCTGAAAGTAGACTAAAATTTCAATAAAATTTTGGTTTCCGGATGATAACTTGAGTATACTACATAGGATCAAAACCAAACTTGGTCACATGCTTGCTTATTACCCTAGACAGAACCCGCTTGATTTCGGGGTTGGTACCCCCAAGGTCAAGGTCACAGTTGCTGAAAAAAGACTAAAATTTCAATAAAATTTTACTTTCTGGATGATAACTTGAGTATACTTCATCGGATCAAAACCAAACTTGGTCACATGCTTGCTTATCACCCAATACAGAACCGTATTGATTACCAGGTTGGTACCTCCAAGGTCAAGGTCACAGTTGCTAAAAGTAGACTAAAATTTCAATAAAATTTTGGTTTCAGGATGATAGCTTGAGTATACTACATAGGATCAAAATCAAACTTGGTCACGTGCTTGCTTATCACCAAATACAGAAGCCTATGGATTTCAGGGATGGTACCGCCAAGGTCAAGGTCACAGTTGGTAAAAATAGACTAAAATTTCAATAAAATTTTGGTTTCCGGATGATAACTTGAGTATACTGCATCTGATCAAAACCAAACTTGGTCACTCGCTTACTTATTACAAAAGACATAATCCCATAGATTTTAGGGTTGATACCCCCAAGCTCAACGTCACAGTTGCTAAAAATAGATTAGTATTACATATAAGATTGTTTTTCAGATTATTTGTTGGAACTACACATTATATCAAAACCAAACCAGTTCCAGTGGCTATTTATCACAGGAGAAAGATCCTTTTTTATAGTTATTTTATATATATATATATATATTGTACATAGTTATGCCTTTAATAATTAAAGCCGCTGTGCGTGGTCCCCGCTTATGAATAGGCCAGCAGCTTCCTCTGAGCTTGGAGTATGAGTCTTCCTAACAGATGCCCGGCACCTGGATCGGTTTTCAGGGGCTCCAGCTACAGAGCTGCTGGGCACGTCCCCAGTTGGCGGATAGGGGAATGCTCTGTCTATGCAGGAATCAATAACCAATTATTATCATGGATAGAAAGTTATTTGTCTGATAGACAGCAAAAAGTTGTTACTGAAGGTTTTTCTTCTTTATTGAAAGGTATTCACGCAGGTGTTCCGCAAGGGTCTGTTCTTGGTCCTTTCCTATTTTTAGTATATATAAACGATATAGTTGACAATATAAATAATAATATTCGCCTTTTTGCAGACGATACTTCTCTGTTTGGGATTGTTGACAACAACCTTGATGAAGCAGCAATTTCATTAACAAATGATCTTGATATTATTTCTAAATGGTCCAAAAACTGGGCTGTTCAGTTTAACTCAGAAAAAACCAAAAGTATAGTTTTTACTCGAAAGTCTAGAGTCCATCCTCCAGTTCATTTTGGACTTAATGGTGATATTATTGTTGAAACTGACAATCATTGTCATCTTGGTTTAACATTACAGTCTGCTGGCACATGGAAAATTCATATTGATAACATCTACAAAAAAGCTTGTTCTCGTATCAACATTCTGCGTAGCTTAAAGTATTTGCTGGACAGGAAATCGTTAATTTGTCTCTACTTTGCTTTTATTCGACCTATCTTGGAATATAGTGATGTTGTTTGGGACAGTTGTTCACAAACTGAATCTGATCTCCTTGAAAGTGTACAAGTTGAGGCAGCTCGAATTATAACTGAGTTAAGACGAAATTCATCTAAACAAAAATTATATAAGGAGCTTGGTTGGGAAACTCTAAGTAACAGAAGAAGGAATCACAAACTTATCTTATTTTTCAAGATATTAAATGGATTAACTCCTTCTTACTTATTTGATATAGTTCAACCCTACTTACCCAGAGAAACATCATACAACCTTAGAAATGAAGACAACTTTTCGTCCTCCTTTTTCTAGAACTACTTCCTTTTATAATAGTTTTTTCCCATCTACTGTGAGACTGTGGAATACCTTGCCTTTGAATATAAGAGAGTC